>PVIU01004359.1:0-128374 GCA_004026605.1 Ondatra zibethicus | reverse complement strand
GGATGGGGGTGGGCCTTGGACTTCCAACAGGGCAGGGCACCATGCCCTCTTTCAAGGAAGAAGGGGGAGGGAGGAGGGGTGGGGGGTAGTGGGAGGGGACCGGGAGAAGGGGAAGAAAGGAAAAAAAATTTATTTCTTTAATTATGTTCTTGAATGGAAAAAATAAAACAAAACAATGTATGGAAAAATAAATAAATAAGAAAGAAAGAAAGAAAGAAAGAAAGAAAGAAAGAAAGAAAGAAAGAAAGGAAAAGAAAAAAAAGAAAATGAAGGAGCAGTGGATCTAGGGGAGAGAGGGAGGCAGGGGAAATTAGGAGGAGAAGAAAGAGGGGAGATTGCAGTCAGGATGTATTGTATGAGAGAAGAATAAATTTTAAAGGGGAGGAAGTAGAAAAGATCTCCTGGGATAATTGTAATTGTGGGAGTAGGGAGAGAAGGGATGGTGAAGGGGAGGAGGAGGGAAGAAGGGAAGGGGGGATAACGAAATGGAACAGGATAGTCGAGATGGGGGAAGGATAGAGACAGAGAAAAAGAAAAAAGGTATCTTGATAGAGGAAGCCATTACGGGGTTAGCAAGAAACCTAGCACTAAAGAAATTCCCAAGAATACATAAGGATGACCCTAGCTAAGATCCAATGCAATAGGGGAGAGGGTGCCTTTACTGACCTTGCTCTGTAGTCAGATTGATGACTACCTTAAATGCCATCATGAGACCTAAATCCAGCAACTGATAGAAGCAGATGCAGGGAACCACAGTGAAAACACTGGCTGAACTCCCAAACTCCAGTCAAAGAGAGGGAAGAGAGAGAATACAAGAAAAGAGGTCAAGACCACGATGGGGATACCCACTGAAACAGCTTATCTGAGCAAATGGAAGCCTTCCAACTCCAGCATGATAGTGAGGGAACCAGCATAGGACCAAACTAGTCCCTCTGAATGTGGGTGACAGTTGCACAGCAGTCTGTGGGGACACTGACAATGAAACCAGGATTTATCCCTACTGCTTGCTCTGTGTTTTTTTTTTTTTTAACCCATTCTCTCTGGAGGGATACCATGCTCAGCCTAGGCATGGGGGAGGGCCTTGGTTCCTCAAAGCAATATGGTAGACTTGTTGACTCCTCATGGGAAGCCTTACCCTCTCTGAGGAGTGGATGGGAGAAGGATGGGAGGGGTGAGAATCAGGGAATTGTGGAGAGAGCTGCAGGAGGAGAAAGAGTGGGAACTGGATTTGGCATGCAAAATGAGAAAAGATAATATTTTAAAATTAATTATACTAAAAGAGAAGTGAACAAGGAGGGTTATTTGAGAATTTTGAGAGAAGAAATAAAAAGGAGAAGTGATGCAACTATATTATAATCTCAAAAACACATGTATATAATAAAATAAAAAAACAGATCATATACCAAACTGTAGCTATAATTGAAAGACTAATCAAAAACCATATATCTTAAAATTAATTCCTAAAGCATTATTTAAACAATAGTTTCTAAATTCTGCAGCCATAGAAGTTACTGTAAAGATAAATGCCATCAATATCTTTGCTGGTGGACAGGACCATCTTGGTATGTTTCCACAGGCAGAAGGTGTGATTCTGTTTCATGATCCTGGACAAATGCAAATTTTCTAGGGATCCAGGAAGAAGAGGAAGGATAAGAAGAGGTCTGGTATCTAACAATTAACTGAAAAATACGCTTATGAATATTAAGGGGCATGCTAGTGGAAGTTTGAGTTTCATGGTAATTTTAGAGAACTACTTGTCTATAGCAATGCTCAAAAGAAATCTTTCTTTCATATGAGATAAAGTAACAAATGCTGGAGAAAATAAAACTCTTCCAAAAGGGTAAAAAGAAAAAGAAAATGTATCTTAATGAGGCAAGTACACATAGCATATTATTATCAAGTATCAAAAACATTCAAACAAGCAACATTATACAGACCTAACAGGGGGAGTGGGAGGGTGGAGATGAAGGAAGGGCGGATATAGGAGCAGGGAAGAAGATATCTACATTAAGGGAGCTATTTTAGGGTTGGCAAGAGACTTGGTTCTAGAGGGAATCCCAGGTGTCCACGGGGATGTCTCCAGCTAGGTCCTTGGGCAGCAGAGGAGAGGGTGCCTGAACTGGCCTTGCCCCACTATCACACTGATGATTATCTCAAATATCACCAGAGAATCTTCATCCGGCGATTAATGGAGATAGAGACAGAGACCCACATCCACATCAGAGCAATGGACTGAGCTCCCAAGATCCAGTTGAAGAGCAGAAGGAGAGAGAAGATGAGCAAGGAAGTCAAGACCGTGAGGGGTTGGTCCACCCACTGAGACAGTGTGCCTGATCTAATGGGAGCTCACCAAATCCAGCTGGACTGGGACTGAACGAGCATGTGATCAAACCAGACTCTCTGAATGTGGCTGCCAATGGGGGCAGACTGAGAAGCCATCGATAATGGCACTGGAACCTGTTTCTACTTCATGTATTGGCTTTTTGAGACCCTAGTCTATTTGGATGCACACCTTCCTAGGCCAGAATGGAGAGGAGGGCCTTGGACTTCCCACAGGGCAGGGTACCCTGCCCTCTCTTAAGGATGGAGGGGGAGGGAGTAGGGTGAGTGGAGGAGCGGGAGGGGAACAGGAAGAGGGGAGGAAGTGTAAATTTTTGAATGGAAGAATAAAAATAAAAAATAAAAAAAGCTCAACACAGCAATGGTGATGATTTGAGAAAGCTACAGAGCTGAAACATGCTTTGCATGACAGCCAGTAACTACACTGAACAGCCCACACCACCACAATAGTGATTTACTATTTATACAAATGAGGCAAGTGCAAGAGGTGTTTTCAAACTAGTAAGTTTATAAGTTTCCCTTCCAGTGTAAACAAATATAACCACTCTAGTCCATGAATGCAAAGTAAGGGGAAATGTAGTGACCCTAGTCCAAACGTAGTGACTCTAGTCTATTTCTCATTTAAGACCTCTAATCTGGCAAGGTATAGTGAAAAAAGGTTTTAGTAACATTTCATTCAATTAACAACATCATGTTTCATCTACCCATCAATTAAGTCTATTACAGTCATTGGCAGACTTATTATATGAAATATTTGAATGAAAGAGTGATCTCAAAGAAAGAACAGTGTACTTACTCTTGGTTATATCCAGGCCTCTGCCTCCTTAAAAATTCTCAAATTGGCCCATTTAAACATCTACCTCTGGGTGCTGTTTCTCGATGTGAAGCTCCTAGCTGCAAGTCAAATCCCTAAAATCTACGTTGCTCCAGTGAGTCTAGTTTCTCACACAGTACAAGCAGAAGAGGACAGAAACTCCTACTTAGTTACCATGAGACCTCTTGAAATCCTGCATGCACGTTTGCTCCAAATTCAGAGGAAATAGAAGCCTTTGAGTAAAGCTGTGCACACAAATAAGGGATATGTCCTCACCCTCCCTTTTCTCTCTTCTTCTTCTGTCTCTTAGTCTTATTACTATTGTTCCTACAACAATCCATATCTCACCATACCCTTACCTTTACCTTAAGTTGCTACTCATTCATCAGTCTAAATCATCCTGTTTGTCATGCAAACTCTTTGCTCTATGATCTATGATGAGATACTTCTCTTGTTGGATGACCTTTGTTGATTTGTCTCTACTGTCTCACTAAACCATCTTTTCTGATGCTAAACCCTATTTTTCTCAGTTGGTACTCATCTTCGAAAAATATTTTTATTCAGTACCAATATATAAATATTGAGTTTTGAAAAATCTACCCACCATTTTCTAATCAAAAATTTCCTCTTTTAACCATACTATCATCATATCATCATTTTATTGCATTTTCATGTATTCTATCTCTTTTTTATACCAATTCCATTTATGTGTGTGCATGAATATGGGACAATCTACTAGAAAATGAACAGCCTCCCACTCAATGTCCCTAAAGGAATCTGACTACCTTATGTCTCAGAAGGCAATCAAGTGTCAATACACACTCAGAGTTGGAACTTATTTAGGTCTTCCTTCAGCCATGGTAGGACATTGGTTGGATATTGTACAAGCCTTGTTTGTGCAAGAAGTCTTAGCTCTTGAGAGTTCATCTGTTCAGCATTTCTTTCACCATCAGCAAATAATATTATGATGCAGATATCTACTTCCTCTGGCTCATTTGAAACAGTGTACCTCAGTTCAGTTAACTGCAAATGTCTAAGTAGTGTAGCCTGGATGGCTTATAATATTCAGTGATCAGACTATCATTTCCCCTCATGTCCTGGGAATGCTTGCCCAAACCATTATACCCGTCTTTTTATATGTATAATGGATAAAAATGAAACCTGGGCATTCATATCTGTAATGTAAGCACTTTTCTGACTGAGCCACCTACCCAGATCTACACTGACATAAAAATGAGAAATACTATACTGAATATTATACAAAAACCACAATGCTGGTCACCCTATGGAAATCTCCAACCTTTTTCCACAACATCTCTGCTACTCCCCTCTAAGATCCTCCTCATGTTTCAATTTTAGTGTTCTGAATGCTAGACTGAAATCTAAGGAAATGGAGAAGTGTCTGTGCTGTTCCCCCATTAGTCCCACATATACAACAAAACAAGAACAACACAACTCACTCTACCATACATTAAATCTGTGAACCAATATTTTGTCAAAACTTTCACCTAGCATCCTTCAGTTCTCCAATGAAGTCCATTTTAGAACACATTGTGGTATTAAAGTGAAAATGAGAGTCTCCTATTTCATTCAGCTTTGTATTTGGTTGACACCATACTATCATGGTATGCTAATATAAACAGTGCAGCTAACCATGCTACATAAAGTCTAGAGAAACTTCCTTATTTTACCAACTTTCCTCAAGTGTCATCATTTCCAAAAGCTTAGCCCTTACCAGGATACCGGTGGCTTGATGGTATAAACCAGTATTCAAATAGTTTATTATTATATTTATGGTTAGTAATACAGACTTAAATCATAGCAATGGAGAAAATTTATGTTCGATATAGTTAGATATGCTAAACCTAGCCAAAAACCCATAGCTAATGAAGTTATAAACCCTGCAAGAAAACCTACTGTTGTCAATTTTCTAAACCAGTATAATTTCTAATTGCATTTTCAATAGCTATTCTTAGATCCACTGATAAGTGTAACTCTCACCCTCAGCAAAGAAGTTTCATTTTGTAACAGATAGAAACTATTATAGAAATACACAACTTGTCAAAGAAACAGAGCAACTGATGGTGAGGTGACGAATCTTAGTTTTAAATTAAAAAAAAAAAGAGTCATTCTGAACTCAAGATGAACCCAAGTCATAGAGAACGTTGCAGAAAGGGGTCAGAAAGATTCACATCCAGTGGAATGGGCTGTCTGCTATGAGAAACAATCTTCTACATACAGTCAGGAAGCCATTCCCATGAAATGTCAACAATAGAGATACTGAAAGCAGATCAGCACCATCACTACACAAATTGATATTCCAATGTGTACTATAAAAATATCACAAGGTCCCACACTTAAGAGCTACAAGGAATTAGTGAATGATAAAAGAGGGATAATCAGTCTTCTCCAGTGATAGAACTGTTAATAGGTCCTCCGATTACAGTGACTATTTGGGAACCTGTTGGTCCCAATATAATGCAGTATAATGCAGGAGTCAACACTCCAGCTAGATATCTTTCACCATCAAATAAAACCTTAAGTGTCAGGAATTGGTTATTTTTGTTGAGTTGTTGGCCAATAGGATACAAAAAAAAAGCTTGTGCAAACATCATAAACTATCCCTAAATACATATACATATGAGCACCATCTAATGAACTGAACAGTTGCTAACTAAATATCCATAATGACATGTATGTAGCAATAATAATTAAATGAAGAGGTCATGAACTGAGAACTAGTTGGACAGACATTGAAAGAGCCAATGATGTGTGTAAATTATCTGAATATAGTACTTATATATGAACATTTCAAAAAATGTTAGAAGCTTCATATATATATATATATATATATATATATATATATATATATATATGGAATTAAAAGGTAGTCACCATAAAATAGAGGAGGCAATATCCCAACTAGATATCTTACGCCACAAAATAAAACCTCTAGTGTTAGGACTGGGTTATTTTTTTGTTGAGTTTTGGCCAACAGGGATCCTATAGATAACTCCAAGAAAGCTATTGCCAAGGATATTTGGTTATTTTCTAAACCTGAAGGTAATGCCACTATTTGATAATAGATACTACTTACTTATGTCTTCAAACATGGAGAAATTGAGCTGATGCCCAACTAGAAGCTTCATCCTTAATGTTCATGGAGCTGGAAGGTACTCTTCATGCTAGGGGAGGAACAAACAAATAATCATTATTATTCAGCGATAAACTTTGCAACCTACAATTGTGACATGCCTGCACAATATACAGGTAGAATAGTAGTACCAATACTATTGGAGTAATCGCCCCCCTTCGATTGGACTTCTAGCCCACTCCATAGGACAAACTCCATACCTGATACTGTTAATATGTTACAAGAACCTCAGAATAGGTAGATCATGGACCTTGGGGAAAACCAGTATCATCCTGCTAAAGGAACAAAACAGTAAAATGATTCCAAATGGAATATTGCTATACCCATAGAGCATATAGATCAGTGCATCACTTAACTCTCATCAGAGGAGCTTCTTCTTATAGTAGATAAGAAATAGCCCAGAGACCCACAACGGGACAATATTCAGAGAGTGAGACTTTGGAGCACTTCATCCTGCATGAGATATCATCATCAGCCATCTCCCCTCCAGCCTCATGGATCTATGGGTAAGGAGAAGTGGAAAGACCTTAAGAGCAAAAAACAGGATGATGTCTCCAAGGACATAGTTTCTTCCACACACAACAAGAACAATAAACATTTGACCTCACAGAGACTGTTACAGAACACACAAGACTTCACAGGCTCAAACCAGGCAAAAATCTCAGTAGCAACCAGGGAAAATGGAAATAAAGTCCTACATATAACAAAAAATATGTGCAGTTGATACATAGTGGCAAAAGCAAAAACAGGTTTTTTTGTTTTTTCCAATTAAGCATCACAGGGCAGTCTTCATTTCACAAAGTAATAGAGAATACAAAATGGTCACTGATGTTCTCTTTGAGGATTTTTGTGAGCTTTTTGTTTTATATTGTTGTTGTTGTTTTGGTTTGATTCATGTTTTTGTTTTTTTTCTAATGGTTTTTGTTTGTTTTGATTTTCTTTTTGTTTTGCTTTTGCAGTTAGAAGATAGAAAAAGACCACAAAGTTTATTGGGTAGGTGAACTGGGAAGGATCTGGGAGAAGTTCGGGAAGGGAAAGGGATATGATCAAAATATATTCTATAAAAACATAAATGAAAATCCATTTAAAAATTTATATATGATAATACAACCTAAACCTTCCTATATAAAGAAAAGATTTCATACTATGAAAAGGATAATGTGACACAAATAGTAAGTTTAGTTTAAAATGCAGAAAGAGTTCATGAAGAGAACATCCTTAATATAAGCCTGGATAAATACTGTATGATTATCTCTGGGTACACAGAGAAAACTCATTGAGATTCCTTAAATGCCTTTGTGATTTGAAGAAAAACACTCAAACAGAAGTTATGAAAATGAAATTCCATATGCTTAAGTATATATACAATGTGAGCAGATATTAAATCACCCAGAGTTTAAGCAATTTTAAAAATAAATCAATGATACCCAAATCTTTTTTAGGAAATCTTTCTCAAATCTCTCATAAAAAAGTTTCTTCTCTCTCTCTCTCTCTCTCTCTCTCTCTCTCTCTCTCTCTCTAACACATATATATACATGCACACATTGAGAACAGAGACTCACAACTGGCCAATATGCAGAGTGTGAAACACTTTGGAACACTCCATCCTAAATGAGATGGCTCTTAGAACTCCACTCAGGGCTTAAGTTATCAGAAGAGGAGGCAGAAAGAATCTATGTGCCAAAGATAATGAATGAAGAGTGTCTTCGTAAAATAATGGTAGTAATATACATATGAACTCACAGAAATTGTGGTAGCACAGGACAGGGCAAGCAGAGGTTAAAGCTTTACAAGGCCCCAGTGCTGAGAGGAGGAGACACGGTGCTGGACACAGATGCAGGCTCCTATCACTAACCAAGAGACTATCTCTGTTTAACAACCACTTGCAATGCAATAATTGGCTCTTTCCAACGGAGTTTTACTGGTATATGGGCTATACTTAGTCCATTCCAAGAAGTATAGGAACAATACAAAATGAACTCAGTGGTATATTCTATGATGAGCACAAAATTAACTCAATGGTATTTTGTAGACATTTTTGTCTCATTATTGCTTTATTTGGACTTTTATTTATTTTATGAGCCCTTTGCTTATGTATTATGGTTTCTAACTTTGTATTTTTATGTATTTTGCTCTCTCTCTCTGGGGGGGCTCTGTTTCTTGTGAGTTTTTTCTTCTTTATTATGGTTTATTTTATCATTACTGTTGGTTACTCATTTTTTGTTTTCTAAAAGGAGAGAGATAGAAAGGACAAGAAGATCAGTAAGAGAAGTGAAGAAGACAGGGAGGATTTGGGGGAGGAGAAACTGTGATCATAATATATGAAAAAAACTGTTTTTCAAGTAAAGAAATAAACTTCATGTGTAGTCAAAACAGTAAAAATTGGAACAAAGATACATTGCAAATAATACAAGTTAAGAAATTTTAAATATAATGTGCAGACTCCAAAGGTGCAGTGAACCAAAAACAGGGCTTAATTTTGATATAACAATGTTTACCAATGAGAGACAGAAAATGGGGAGACAATCCTGAGCATCAGAGTAGTTAGCCTGCACACACCCCTCGGGAGCAGGATACATTCAGCACCTTTTTCCTCTTCCCATCTCCTCTGGGCTACTAAAGGTTTCTCATTGTCACTGCAGTGCATTACAAGTACTATTAAGTGCTAACAGCAAAAGTAACAACCACCATAAAATGATCAGAACGGAAACTATGAGCACCAACAATAAAAGAAAATCCCGAGCACACAACTCAATCCATGAAATATGACATTTGAAAATCACACAGATGAGAGCAAACAACTACCCTGAACACATTAACTGCTTTACCACTGTAAAGTTAAAAGAGGAATATCTTACCTACATAAATAATTCCCTGAAGAGACACGTCTCCAAAGTAGTTTTATAAGGACACAAAAAGAGAATAAAAACAAATCAATATTTTTTTAGCCTTAGGGAAGCACAAATCTAAACAGTCTTGAGATAGAACAACTCTAAGGGGCATACAGCTATGCGAAGTAAACTGGGGAAATACCTTTCAGAAGAGCAGCTGAGGAATAAAGGTTGAAATAGCAAGTCACAGAACAATGTATGCTGAGGCTTTCTGATATGTTTTTTTGTTTTGTTTTGTTTTAGAATTTCCTGTGTGGGAACTGCATTTATATTGTATGTAGCCTTCCCTCTGTCTCCCAACTTATCTGATGCACCCCACACTCTCATAAAGACTCATGACCTCATCTGCAGGGTGAATACACTTAATAGCAAAACCTGATCTCGAATATTTAACCCATGCACCACTGACTTGTGTCTCTGCTGGGGAAGATAGATTGAGATCCACGAAGCATGTTTTCCTGAAGGCTCAGTTGGTCAGGTTCCCTTCAGGCTTCTATGGTGGTTTGGAGTTTAGTTCCATGTTGAATTGCAATGATTCACTAGAAAAAAAATCAGGAGAAATAGTTTGTTTTGATTTACAGTTCCAAGTTACATCCCATCATCAGGGAACTCACAGTGGCAGGCAAGGGCTTGAGGCAACTGATCTCATCGAATCCATGGGAAAGAAGCAGAGAGCTTGTCCATTTGTTTTCTAGAGAGAGAAAGAAAAATGGTATGAAGTTGGGTGGGTTAAAAATGGAGGGAGAGAGAGTTTGGTAGAAGACGAGGGAAGGGAAACAATGATCAGAATATATTCAATCAAAAAATATTTTCAATATGAAAAGGAGCGAGCAATAAATGCGCTTATACTAGTGCTCAGACTGCTTTCATTTTACACAGCCTAGGGTCTCCTGCCTAGAGGATGTTCCTACCTACAATTAAGATGGGTCTTTGAATATCAACTAATATAACCAACATAAGCCCTCACAGACATTTTTTCAAGGGTTTGCATCCAAAATGATTTCAGATTCAGTCAAGTTAACAATTAACACTGAACCATCACAATGAGAATATAGAGTGTTCATATTTTAATGTAGAAAGTATATTTTTAGAAAACACAATAATTTTCCTTTACAAACTTTTGAAAAACAAAACACAGACTAAAGGCTTTCAACAAGGTTTTTGTTTTGTTTTGTTTTGTTTTTTTGCTTTTTTCTTTTAGATTTTCGAGACAGGCTTTCTCTGCAGCTTTGAAGCATATCCTAGAACTAGCTCTTGTAGACCAGGCTGGCCTTGAACTCACAGAGATCCGCTTGCCTTTGCCTCTGCCTCTGCCTCCCGAGTGCTGGGATTAAAGGTGTGCGCCACCACCGCCCGTCTTCAACAAGGTTTTAAACAATGCCAGTGTCACCTAATAACAAAATGCCACAAATACAACATAACATTAGAGACAAATGTGAAATAAGACTGAAAGAACAGCTCAATAGTTAAGAGCACCTTCTGCTCTTCCAGGTAACCCAGGTTTGATTCCAAGCACCCACATAGTAACTCACAAATATCTATAACTCCAGGTCCAAGAGATCTCACACCATTTTCTGACCTCTGAAGACACCAGGCAGGTACTCAAAGACATACCTGTAAGCAAAATATGCACAAACATAAAATTAAAATAAATTTTAAGAAATACAAAGGAAAAATACTGTTCCAACAAAGATGTCATAAGAGGAGCAAGAGTAAACATAGGAACAATGGGTACATGAGTCACAAATATTCATTTAAGACTTAGAAGATAGCCGGGCAGTGGTGGCGCATGCCTTTAATCCCAGCACTTGGGAGGCAGAGGCAGGTAGATCTCTGTGAGTTGGAGGCCAGCTTGGTCTACAAGAGCTAGTTCCAGGTTAGGTTCCAAAGCTACAGAGAAACCCTGTCTCAAAAACCAAAAAAAGAGAAGATAGTTAATGTGTTATACTACACACATATAAATTGATTTAAAAAATGAGTAGTTATCTGAATGACAGAGGAAATATTTCACAAATCCAACATTGATTCACAATAAAACACTTCGCACATTATGTAGAAAATGGAATTTGTTAAAGCAAAATGGCATTAGAAAAAATAACACATATCACTATATCTTCAAAGGCTCAATTTTTCAGACTAAAAAAATAAACATATGTGCACTCCCTGTATGTTTCTACCCAACATGTGTTTCAAGACTACTCATACGTGATACACACGTTAAATAAAATATCAATAAGAAAAAAATGAAAGACATGTCTTTCAATCTACCAGTTAGGTCCTTAAGTGAAATGTTTTTAACATTTAAGTGAAATACATATAATCATATGTTTTATTAAAAAGGTTTTGCTTGAGGCTAGAAATAAAACAAACTAAACTGGGGAAACAACCCAAGCAGTAAAGCACTTGCTGCAACAGCATTGTAGAACTGCTCAAAATACCTATAATCTATATTTTTTTTAAAAAAGCATCATCCATGACAAAAAAATATAAGCATATGCATTTATAATTTGTAACATGCAAAGTCAAGGCAGTCATATCCCTGAAGCTCCTCAGCTGGTAAATCAGTCTAATCTGTGAGATGTGGGTCCCAGTGAGACACTCTGTCAAAGCAAACAAGCAAAAACACCAAAGTGGCTATGTCTAGTGAGAGGACGCAAAAGTTAGGAGCACTAGCTGCTTTTCCAGAAGACCTGGTTTCAATTCCCAGGAACGATGTGATATCTCACAGGCATCAGCGGCTCTATTTCTAAGAGAAACAGTGCCCTCTTCTGGCCTCAGCAGGTACCAGGCACAGAAGAGTTGTATACACATGTATATTGGCAAAATAGCTGTTTACATAAAATAAAATCTATTAAATTTAAAACAAAAACAAGGAGTCTGCCACTTGAAAAACAATACCATAGGTTAATCTCTGATGTCTACTGGTACATGACACATGTTGGTCATGAAGACACACACAACCACACAGACACACACAAACCAAAAGGAACAAAACTTACTACTCCAAAGAAAATAAATGAGGCAAAGATGACAAAACTTAGCATTCCTACTGTACTTTGTACTGAAGCTTGCCATCAGGATAATCCATGAGAAAAACAAATATTAGGTATGCTTATCTCTTATATGTCTTCTCCACATCACAGTTAAGGTAAACTGCATCTATTTGCAAAGGACATATTCTTCTGAATCAAAAGAAAGTCTGGGGGCTGGAAGATGGCTCAGCAGCTAAGAGCACTTCACACTCATGCAGACAAACCAAGTTTCATGCCTAGCACTCACATCAGGCAGCTTAAAACTAGGTCTAATTCTATCTCCAGGACATCAGGTCCCCTCTTCTGACCTCTGACACAATGCACACCCGTGTTCACACACTCACACATGAATACACACACAATGCACACCTGTGTTCACACACTCACACATGAACACACAAACATGCACATAAATAGAAAGCAACCAAAAAGAGAGTAAGAGACCACATCCACAAACATAGTATTAGAAGTAAAAATGATTCACTGAAGTATCAGCGTACGTGATAACATAAAATTTCAATTGGATTTCATAGATAGAAATTAACAGCTGGAAAATGAAAGTTAGGTAGCAATTAGATTTACCACTCCATCACCAAGGTACGGCAGTCTGCGTCCACAGTCCATGCCATTGTAGGATAGGAGCAGCATTTCTGCAGAGTATGAGATCAGCAGCAATTACACAGTGAGGCATATTTTTTTTTGCTTTATGCTGTTTTATGTTTAGAGAAGCAATACTAATAAACAAAATAACATAGAAAATAGAATATTTATCAATCAAAAGGTTCAAATGAAAGGGAAGCATGGAAAAGAGGAGAGATGGACGCAGAAAAGTAAGAGAAAAGAAAGAACTAAATAAATACTTAAAGGCTATGTACACTTAAAGCTATTTACATTTTGTAGAAAAAATAAAATAGAACTATACAAATTTTAAATTTCGCCAGGTTCATTGATTATAAAGCTAAATATTGTTAATATGACATCAATTTCCAGGGGAGTTCGAATTAAGTAAAGGTCCATTCCAAACCCTAGATACTTTACTGTTTTCACTGGAATGTATACTACAGTGCTTACATTTTTATGGAAATACACACAGCTATCCTGTGCATTCAAAACAATTCTGAAAACAAAAGAAATGTGAACTGCTTGACACATACTCCTTCGTTTCAAAACCTGTGACAAACTGGTAGTGGTTACAACATTTTGATACTGTTTATGGTCAGATTTGTAGATTAGTGAAATAAAATTCAGCACTCAAAATTAGTAGTTATTTTTTTAATCAACCAACATGTTGTTGGAGGATACCCAGCAGACAGATGTACTTAGCCTGTGTAACATCTGCAGACATACCTGATAGGATGGCACATACTTGCTAGCTGTGTCTCCTCATATCCTCCCCTGTATTACTTCACTTCTCCCATATTCTTCCTATAATAAACTATAAACTAAAATAAATTATTAATACCTAAAATATCAACAACAAAAAAACCCAAAAATGATAACGGAAACAAAATATAGAGTGAAAAAGGAAAATACAGCTCAATCAATGGAGCAAAGAATAATCTTTAAATAGCTGACATAGATGTATTTTCCTAAATATATAAAATACATTGCAACTCTGAAGTTAAAAGAGAAATATCCTAATGAAAAATAAGTATTTAAAAAGGCATTTCTCCATAGTAGTTATAGGACTATCTTATAAGCATATTATAACTTCCAGTACTTTCCACTCTTAGCAATTACTAATAAACATGAAATGTACTTTATAATACAAGAGGCATAGTATTAAATAATACAGTGAAGAATCAAGTTGGAGAAACTCAGAATACTGTATAAACTCATTTATGTGACACTGTGAAAAGGGGGAGGTGAGGAGGTGATGAACTAATACAATTATCAGTAACTACAATGTGCTGGGGTCACAGGTTGAATAGGTGAGATGCACATAATTTTTACGTGGCAGTGAAAATAATTTGTATGGTATTGTTCTGGAAAATCTACACAGTTTATAGCATAAAAGATAAGCCTACACTCTCTTTAAATTAAACAGTAAATTGACTTTTCCTAAGGAGTAATATGGGAGACAAAATATAACTCTTTTATGATTCCATGAGAGATCCTGATTTCTGAAAGTAGTGGAGAAAGGGGATCTGATCCAGGCAGCATAGAAAGTAAGTGAAGATTCCACCCCCAAAAGGGAGTTGTCTGAGAACACTGTATTTAGTTGATAACATTGCTTCCTCAGTATGAACTTCTGATTCTGCAACCACTGCATGTATCTTTGGGTTTGATAGTTCAAGTAAATGAATACAGAGGTTATGTATAATTAAAGGAAATGGGTAGGCTATTCATATGCTACTGGATTTGATCAGACATAAGGTCACATTTTCACATAGTTGTGGATATACTTGGTGTAAAATGTTTCTTCTCTAATAGAATCTTCATTGAAAGAAACTGTTAATCTGTACAGAAATGATGGATCTTAGGCTTCGGCAGAGAACAAACACAATTACCATAGGGTCCCTTGTAGCATCAGGAATTCAAAGTCTAAATGCTAGAATGCAGGTTAGAAAAAAAAGAAGACCTAAATTAGTATCTGATTTTTTTCATCCTATGAAATCCAAAATGAATAATTTAATTCAAATAGCATATTTTAGAAACCGAATTAAACAACAAGAATGTAGATTTTCAACAGAATACTGTTAGTTAAATAGGTTACATAACAGAAACCTACAAAAATAACAAGATACACACCAAACCCCAAGCACAACCTTTGTAAAAATGGATCCTTTAAATGGCCAGATATTATTCTTTAGCAACATTAAAGAAAAGTATACCAATATATGGCAATTGGCTTTGTTTGCAAAAAATTTTTGAGAATAATCGAACAATAAAAACACAGTTCTCACAGTATTGCTTGATAAGGGAAACAGAGGAGAAATATGAAAGATGAAAAACGTCAAATTTCATGTTTTGATTTCGAGGCACACGGAAAATCACGAAGATGTTCTGAGTACACCGCATAGTACAAAGCAAGAGATAGCAAACGACAATGGAGAATTTGGACCTATACTAAGAGCCCATGGCACAGTGCCTTTCGACCCACCCTCTTACAGCGACTCCCTCTTCAGAATCTGGATGCCCACCATGGGTCGCAGTCCACAGATCTCAAGGCTTACCTCCTGCCAATGCTTTCATCCTGAAGAGAGGCCAACCGTGTTAGTTTGCGACCCTCCATTTCTTTCTCTGCGCAGCTGCGGACCCTGCCCATCCTCAGCTTCCCAGCAGGCTGTTCGCAGCCTTCACCTAGTGAACACTAGGTGGCAATGTAAGCTGTCAGTCTGAATTTCTGATATGCAGAATTTACCTAAGCCCGAAAATACAAGCAAACTGATTAAAACACAAAAACAAAACAAAACAAACAAAAATAAAAGCCTACTGTTCTTGGTGAGTGGAGGACTGAAAAACGGCGAAAGGCGGACAGAAGCACTCATGTTCCCCAAGCCTGCTAGCCCACGTTGTCAGCAGTAAGTCCATACAACTCACTACCGACCTAAAGCCAACCCTCCAGGAACTAGCCTGGCAAACAGTTTTCTATTCCCTTCTCACACACAGACATCTTTGCGTAGAGGATATTTTAAGGAATAAACCCAATGATAAATAAATTTCAAAATTCATCAGCACAAGAAGCAATTCTTCTGGGAGATACACCCACATTTTCTTACCTGCTTCCTGTCACCTGTCCAGTCTCCTAGCTTTGCCTTTCCTAGCTCTGCATGGTCACCAGAGTTGTTCTCTTGCAAATCTACTGACCTCTTGTCATCTCCTGACCTGTTGCCACCCCATATCCTTGCCTGACTCACTTGCCCTTCCTCTTCAGTGCACCCTCACGTTTTTTTCTCATGAAGAATGCATTCTACCTAGCTCTGATGCTGTTCTCTGTGTTGCCATGAAGCTCTTCCCAACCCCTGCATTTTAGATTCAAGTTTGATATATCCTTTCAAAAAGGAAATCCCAGACAACATAAAAACTGTGCTCATGGTTAACCACTTAAGTCCACACATGTAATAGGAAAATGGGACACATATTCTCCATTATACTGGAGTCACACAGGAATTACTTAATGTCTTAAACTCCTCACCTATATTCTACCTGCTTTTCAATAAAAACAAAACATTGGTTTCAGGGTTCGAAGTTGAAGACTAACATTTTGTCTTGCTACTTGTGTTCTCAAGTTAAGACAGCTTCCAGTTCCCAGCTTAAGTCTTCTCTGACTACCCTTTAATCAAGCCCTGGTAAGCAGTCTCACAATAAGGGGCCTTAAAACATCTATATTTCTTCTGGTTTAACTGTCTCTCTTAAATCATTATCCACTATTCAGCTGTATTGACCTGTCTCTCTAGGTAAATATTTTCAAATCTTTATTAATTCCACGTTTGGCCAGTATCTTTCTGTGCAATTTGCTTTTAAAATGTGTAACATTTTGGCCTGTTTGCAACATGTCATGAACTTCACTATCTGCTCGTGAATGAATGGTTTCTGAAACTTCTATTATATTCTGATAGAGCAATTCTACCCAAACTTGTAGATTATGTATCCATAAAAAAAGGGGGGAAAATCACATAGGGTTGATGGAAAGTGGGAAAAATCTGAATAATGCCCTCTCACCATAGTTTTAGTGCTTTTATTTCCCTGCTTCACTTGACTTTTAAAATGGACAACTTTCAGTCATTGGAGGGAGAGATAGAGAGGAAGATCCAAGGCGTTGCTCAGGACCCAGTGAGAGACTCTGTCTCAAAAAACAAGGTATACATCTCCTGAGTAAGAACACCCAATGACGATCTCCACATCCACACACCCATACATGTAGATAGATATAGTGTGATGGATAGTCTTGGTTGTCAATTTGAAATCATCTGGAATTAACTAAAACCCAACATGAATGGCAAGCCTGTGAGGAATTTCTGTTTAATCTGAAGTAGTAATCTCCACTTATAATATAGATCTTTAAAGTAGAAAGACATACATTTAATTCTGATCATTTGAGTTGAGAAAAACTACTTTTAATCTGGGCTACACTTTCTGCTAGAAGCTTATGTAAGGACATTGAAGGAAGAATCTTTTGTTCTTTGACTGCTACCTTTCACCTTGATAGCAAGTTCAATCCTTCAGTGGCATTCAGGATGTCAGCCTGTACTGAAGACAAGAGAGTCTCAGCAACTGAGCAACTACTGGATTCATGGACATTCCATTCATAACCACCTATTACTGGGTTAGCTGGACCAAAGCCTGTGAACCATTCTAATATATCATTCATAGATAGATAGATAGATAGATAGATAGATAGATAGATATAGATAGATATAGATGGAGAGAGATTCATCCTATAATTTCTGTTATTCCAGAGAACCCTGACTAATACAGATAGACAGAGATAGATAATAGATGATGATAGATAGATGATTGCTATACCTATAGATAGATGATAGAAAGATAGATCTGTCAATTAATATGAGTAATATGTTTTCAGAGAAGAATTCACTAGTGAAGTGCTTGCCTGGATGTCCAAGGTTTACTAACAGGGAAGGGATAATGGGAAGAAAGGGAGGGAAGAAGGGAGAGAGGAAGGAGGGAGGGAGAGAGAGAAGAGATTTGGATAATGATAATATATTGCGTTACACATCTGAAGTTCCATGTATTTGAGAAAATGAGACAGGAAGATCAACCTAAGCCCAGGCGTTTGATTCCAGCCTTTATAGTATAGCTACATATTGAAAGTTTGCCTTAATAATGAATAAACACATATAAAGTAAAGCAAAGCAATGAATTCTCCTATACTCATAATTTATATTCTATAATAATCAGTTTTATGATAGATTTATATGACTTTTTCTTTACCGAGTTATTTAAGGCAGATTCCAGATATATTGGAGTTATATCATTTTATCACTACATACTTCAGCATTCATCTCTAAATCAGACAGTTCTTCACATAAGCACAAAGAGAAACTATGGTCTATAACAGAACAATTTTGATCTGATATTAGTAACTTTCCAAAAATATCTTTTTATTTCTGTTGCTCTTGAATTGGACTTCAAAGGAAGCCACATATTGCTTCTTAAGTGGATGTGAAGCTTCTCCCCACACATTTTTTATTTAAAAAATAAATAAACTATCATTTTTATTTTACATATTAATCCCAGTTCCCATTCCCTCCCCTTTTCACTCCACATACACTCCTCAGAGAGGGTAAGGCACATTGCTTTGGGGAAGGTCCAAGGCCCTCCCTACCGTATCTAGGCTGAGCAAGGTATCCGTACATAAAGAATGGATTACCAAAAAAGAAAGTACAAGCAGTAGGGATAAATCCTGGCGCCTCTGCCAGTGGCACCGCAGTCTGTCCCAGTCATACAATTGTCACCCACATTCAGAGGGTCTAGTTTGGTCCTATGCTGGTTCCTTCCCTGTCTGGCTGGAATTGGTGAGCTCCCATTACCTCCTAACTGTGGGAGTAGGTATGTTTCTGCCTCTTTTGTCTGCCCTTGGGAGTTCTTTCCTCCTGTCAGGTTGCCTTTTCAAGATTGTAATGAAGGCTTTTGCCTTGTCTGATTATAGTTTGTTCTGTTATATTTGGCTGTTCTCTCTTGGAGGTCTGTTCTTTTTTGATAGGGGACAGAGGCTGAGTGTTTCCAGGATAAAAGAGAAGTGAAACGGGAAATGGGAAGAATAGAGAGGGGAACTATGGAAAAGAAAAAAAATGAAATTTAAAAAAGAAAGATAAATCAGATGGTAAGTGAGACATGATTATAAGCTTATCTGTGTTATCTTCGACAACTTGAAGGTCACTTTGTTGAAACCACTGATAGCTTCTGTCATCTTCTCAATTTATCCTATGACTGACCAACTTGATGTCATGAAGCAAACAATCAACCTCCAAATCTGCCCAATGTCATTAGTTTTCTGAACATATCTTGCATGAATAGCTATGTAGATGGATTAAACATGAACTGCCTGATTACCTCCCTTTCAATCATCTTTTTCCTTACCTTAAATCACAGTTCTTCTGTATTCTTGAAATATTTGCAAGTGCTCTTGTCTGGGGAATCATATTTGAGACATGATCTACTATCGTCACACTTGCCCTCTCTGTGGTTGTGATAAACAGAATGAGCAAAAGCAACTTGGGGGTAGGAAAGGGTTCATTTCATCTAGCAAATCATAGCCCATCATGTAGGGAGTCCAAGTCAGTAGCTAAAAGAAAGAACTTAAACATGGGAATTGAACAGATTGGAGAAATGCTATTACTGAATGCTTTTCATGTCTTGCTCAACCTGCTTTCCCTTACAACCAAGGACTAATGATATTAATCGCTGATGAAAAAAAAAATATGTGTCAGAGACATGCCTATAAGCCAATTGGAGGCAATTCCTTAATTGGCATTCCCTCTTCCCAGGTAACTCTACTTTGTTTGTCAAGCTGACAAAAATATATAACCACCACAATAATATCAAAATATTCAATCCTCTAGGAGTAGAGAAAATAGAGCAGTGGTTGAAGTGCTTGCTTGCTATGCAAACACCAGGTCCAGAGTTGAGGAACTCAGCACCCAAATAAAAAATGAGGGCTTACCATGTTACTGCAATCCCAATGCTGGGTACAAGGCAATGTCAAGTGGATCTCAGAGGCCCTCACATAGGAAGTCAAAACAGCAAGCTCCAGGTTCAGCAAGTCTCCTTTTCAAAATAAATAAGTTTAAGGGGCCATTAAAGAAAGTATCCCATATCAAATTCTGGCTTCCTCATCAGCCCATACAACTGAACAGAAAAATAAACAATCATGTACACGTGCATATATCACACACAAAAAGAAAGGGGAGAGAGAAAGAGATGGGAGAAATATTGGAGAGAGAAATAAAAGGATGGGGGAGGAAGGAGGCACATGTAGAGAGGGAGGGAGATATGTAGAAAGTGAGGACGCAAAGGGAGGGAAGGGGAGAGAGAAGAGAAGGAGTTAGAGAGAAGAGGGAGAGAGAATCTTAAATGTTAAATCAAATGAGAATTCCTATAACTGTAGGACTTTACAAATAATTACAGAAAGAGGCTATTATCTGTATAATAAGTTGACAGTGGTATAATCTTTTCATTTAATATGTTTTAAGATTTCCTTAATTGACAAAGAGTGAATTACTCCCATCAAGAATTTTTAGATAACATGTAACCCAGTGGAGCCCTTGAGATCAAAACCCATGCCTGAATTCCTTTATTGTTACAAATGCCAGTATGACTGCTTCACTTGGTTACTTATTTGTATCAAGACTTCCATCTGGAAACACATTACTAGGGTAGAATGTTGATAATCTTAAGGAGGGTGTATCAAGAAAGTAAACAAAGACATGATCTCCTGAGTAAATTGGGAGCAAGGGGACCATGGGAGAGGGCTGAAGGAGAGGAAAGAAGAAGGAAGGGGAACAGAGAAAAATATATAGCTCAACAAAATCAATAAAAAAGATGCTGTTAAAAATAATAAGGATTTGATATGCCTTGCAACATGAAAAACTATAAATAGATAAAATATAAGAAATTATTGTTTGTAAGTCTACATGTCAAACACAGAGAGAAAGACAAAACATCTGAGACTCACTTTGCCCCAACTTCAGACAGCATTCATCCTGGGTGTGAAAGGATATTGCTCAGATTTCTAAATTAAGGTGACTCTAATGAGAGTCTGAAGAAACTTCAGGGTTTAGTATTTCAGGGCTCCATTCAAGAAAAGAGATCACTGCTCATCATCAGGATTCAGGAGGCTCCCAAAAGTTGTTGCAGCAGGCCGACACTAGAGCACAACTGAAGCTGATGGCAGACTCACTTAGAAGTATGAGAGGTTTTTCACACTCACACCTGCATAAAACAATGCTCCTCACACACTCATGCCTGCATAAAGCAATGCTTCTCACACACTCATGCCTGCATAAAGCAATGCTTCTTTTTCTCTTCCTCTACACATCAAGTTTCACAGCATAGAAAACAGGTAACAGAAGTAATGTTGACCATACAGTGAAAATTGTTCCTAGATCAAATACAATCCCATTAATTAATAGTAACTAGAAATATACAAAATAATTAAATTAATTTCATACTGTGTTTTATAATTAGGCTTAATATTATTGACATAGGAAAATGTGCATCCCCCAATGAGATGAAATTTCCGCTTCCTATTTCTCAATAAACACTCACCACACAGGTAAAATCTTTTAAATGGGACCAAACATTAGTAGGCAATGTTTATTTGAAACTGACTAAGTCACAAAATAGAGCTAGATTTTAATTGGAAATAACTCACAAGACTGTTCTCCACCACTGGAAGATTAGCCATTAGTTTCTATGCATTTAGCAGCTTAGCAGTTAAATAAAGACGTGTTCAATATATTGATAATACCCAAAACACTTGGGAAGAAAACAATCCTGGAATTACTGTTATAAATTGCAATGCAGTTGGTTTTTGTTTGTTTGGTTTTTTTGCTTTTGTTATTTCAAGTCTCCATTTCAGACCCTGCAGCCTTAGAAGAACAAATTGTCACCTATAAACTCCTTTTTAAGGAAGGAATGGTGCTTGTTAAGAAAGATGTCAATATGCCCAAGCAAACCAAGCTGGCAGACAAGGCTGTACCAGAGAAGACCATTCATGCTCTATGGTCTTGAAACAACATAAAGGAACAATTTGCCTGGAAACATTTCTATTGGTACTTCAGAAATGAGGGCATCCAGTGGCTCTGAAACTACGTCCACCTCCTTGGAAGTATGTGCTGCAGATATCCTGAGTCTGACTGAGGCAGGCCTTAAGGCAAGGTACAGAGAGTAAGTGAAATTCAAGATTCACAAGAGGGAAGGCAAACAGAGACTCCTACAGGAGAAAGCTGTGGTCCCTGGTGCTGACAAAAACACTGAGGCTGCAGCTAACTCAGCAACTGAATTCCAATTTGGAGGTGCCCTTGGACACAGATATGGTCAGCCACCTCAGTGAAGTTGAAGATTGTTTTGTATTTAACAAATGTTAAAATACATTTCAGTGCATGGAACTAGCTGATAAATAAACTTTTTTCTTTTATTTTTTTTAAAAAGAATACGAACTTTTTTTCATTTTAAATACCAATCCAATTCCCACTCCCTCCCTCCTCCCATCTCCTCCACCTTCCCTCCTCACCCGCCATCTATGCCTCCTAAATGGTAAGGCACTTTGCTTTATCTCTCCTCTTAAATTCAAGGCTTTGTCTTCCTCTTTTTCTTGTTTTATACTTTTAAAAAGTTCATTTATTGCTTTGGGGAAGTCCAAAATCCAAAGAGATAGTTAAACTTTGTAAACTGGTAACTGGGATATGAGAGAGTTTCAAGCTTATATGTGAGTGTAACTATAGCCAAACTAGCTAAAATAGAAACCTAACTATACAAATGATCTGAATTCCAAGGAAACATGAAGACATCTACACAATAGTATATCATACTCAGTTTGCTCCACCCTTCAATCTAGAGGTTAAGTAAAAACAAGCATGTTGTTACAGCAGAGTTAAAGGAGGGTAACATATTTTTCATCCATTATAACAAAAACATTTCTGGGGTACAATATGACTATCCAAATATTGCAATAAGTAAGCATTCTACGAAAAGAAAACTTAAATAATATTTAAACCCTAATTTGCACTTATGTGAACTGCAATGATTTCTCACTAGTAAACATTTAAATAGAAATGTGAAATTGAGCTGGGAAGTGGTGGTACATACCTTTAATCTCAGCACCCAGGAGGCAGAAGTAGGTGAATCTCTGAGTTCAAGGCTAGCCTGTTCTACAAGGCAAATTCCAGGACAGCCAGGGTTACACAGAGAAACACTGTGTCAGAAGAAGAAATAGAAGAAGAAGAAAAAGAAGAAGAAGAAGAAGAAGGAGGAGGAGGAGGAGGAGGAGGAGGAGAAGGAGGAGAGAAAGGGAGAGAAAGAAGGAAGGAAGGAAGAAAAGAAAGAAAGAAAGAAAGAAAGAAAGAAAGAAAGAAAGAAAGAAAGAAAGAAAGAAAGAAAGAAAGAAAGTAAGAAAGAAAGAAAGGAAGGAAGGAAGGAAGGAAGGAAGGAAGGAAGGAAGGAAGAAAGAAAGGTAAAATTGAAGAAAGTAACAGAAAGAAATTCATGTCTACAGAAAGGAATTTAGAAATGTCTGTAGCTACATGAATATACATATAAAATCCATTCATATTATTAAAATAAGTTTATCAAATAATTTATTGTCTAGATAAAATTATTACAATGGGGAAAGAGATTACAAATAAAAATATGTAAATGTTTCACAAATATGAGGAAAGGAGAAGAAGTGCAATTATGCTTCTAAAGTGGTAGAATGTCATTGCAAAGTAGAATACGATCTGTTAAATATGCATATATATGTATAAACCCTAACTCAATCGTTAGAATTAAAAATACAGATAAATAAAAAGAAGACACTTGACTACTTGAAGATGCTATATTCCTAAATAATGTAAGTAAAGGCATAAATGGAGTGGTTATTTACCTGTAAATGCTGTACTAAACACAGAAACTCAAAGAAAATGTTGTGTTGAAAATAAAAGAAACCATAGAGCCAGTCATACGCATGCATAAATATGCAAATTGAGTAAATGTAAATGTGTAGATAAATACATGCCTTTTGAAAATTAAAAATTGATATTAACTAAAGTCAAAGTTGAGTATATATAAAATATTATTGGAGATATTTTATAGCAAAGTATACTTTTTGTAAGAGAATCTAGAAAACAAAACTATCTGGTGCTACATACTTATCTTTAAAGTGCATGACTAAAATCTAATAGAACCTCAAAAACAGAGAGAGAACTACTAAAAATTTTAATAGAAAATTTAAATATCATATCTTAATGCTTAATGAAATTGAGAAGAAACTATCAAAAATGTACAATGTTGGAATTTCACCCTTCACTTACTTTATCTAATTGTCACCTAAATAATGTTATGCTTCATGCTTAACTTCTGAATATTTTTTAAATTAAAAATAGAGCATTTGATATGGTGGAATATATCATTGAGCAAAACATCAACCTAAATAAATCTAAAACACACAAGAAAAAAAGGAAGAAATGAAGGGAGGGAGGGAAAGAGGAAGAGAGGGGTGAGGGAGAGAGAGAGAGAAAGAGAGAGGGAGGGAGGGGGAATGAAGGGAGGGAGAGGAAGAGAGAGAAAGGTGGGGAGGGAAGGAGAGAGGGGAGGGAGGGAGGGAGAGTGAGAGAGAAACAGTACCATTCCTTCAGAATAACATGTGTCAGCAAATAGTAACAAGACAAAGTAGAGAATTGTGAACCTCTTCAACCAGTATTCATCGTATACCTAAAATCTGTATGTAACATTACAATGGTAAATACTAATTCTTCCTGTTTAAAAGCTTAAAAAAAAAGAAGGAAAAATGTCTATTCCACATTCCACTCATTTTAAAAGAAAGTAAAGGTAGAGAAAAAATCAGAAGAGGAGAAGAATAGGAAGAAATGGAGGAAGGGCTAAGAATTAGGAGAGCATAAAAACAGAAAGGAGAGGGCTGACAGTGTCAAGCTCAGCAAAGAATGAACTAAGGTATAGTTCAGATGATATATGTATGTTGAACATTTTTAAGGAAACTGCTAAAATTTCCTACAATTGATGCTTGAATTTAGTTAGGTTACACAGTCAACACAGAAGATGCACATGAGTGTCCATGCTTCTGTGGCAGTATATTGAGTCAAAATTGGAAACAGAAGCACAAAACCATAAGAAAAATGTTTTAAAGTCACATTGATAAGTTGATGACAAAGATCACATATCATTGCTATTCAGTAACTCAAACTAGAGCTAATAAACTCTGTCCGTCACCATTGCTGAAGTTCTTACAAGTGAAGAGATCTCAAGTAGTGTTTCTAATATTTTATAGTCCAGATACTATAAAAAAACAATGACAATTTATTATAAAATGAAGCTGCACCTTCCCCATAGCCCAGCAATCTCATGACTGGTCATTCACCCTAATTTTCAAAATGAAAATGAGACTTGGGTGTGGTGGCACACGTTTTTAATCCTTTCACCAGTAAGCATAGGCAGGTGGATCTCTGAGTTGAAGGCCAGCCATGTTTACAAAATGAGTCTGGGACAGTCAAGCCTGTTACACAAACAAACCTGGTCTTGGTAAACCAAAATAAGAAAATGAAAACTTACATGCATGCAAGAACTATGTGTTCATAGTAGCTTTACTTGTACTGTCCCCAAACTTCAAATAACCTGAATTTTCCTCAATAGGCAAAGAAGAAACAATGACAAGGAATATCGTCCTAGTAATAAATAAGAATAGATTTTTAAAGAATATATGTATTTAAATACATTAGTTAGAGTAAAAGAAAAATCCCAGAACTCTGGAGAAGTCGTACACTGAGTAAAGCATTGACTATTACACTAGATGACTTGAGTCTGATTCCTTGGCACCCATGTAAGGTCTCACCAGAAATGCATGGTTTTAATCTGAGCACTTACCCCGCTAGTTGGTAGGCACACACAAGATAATTCCCTCAAGTTGACAGAAGCAACAATGAGTAAGAAGAGGCTTCGTTCTAAAGAAGATGGAAGGCAAGGATAAACACCTGAGCTTGTCCTCCAGACTCCACATGTGCAGTCCAGAGAGAGAGGGGGGGGGGATAAAAAGACAGAGACAATGTAAAAGATACCTTCTACATGATTTCATTTATAAAGCTTTAAAACATAAAAGTAGAGCTATGGAGAGTAAATCTGTGGTGGTCAGGAGAGGTGGACAAGAATGGTGCCACGACATTGTAGCAGAAAAGGATTTGGGGGTTGTAGAAAATTCTATATTCTGAATTTGATAGTTATTACATAAATACATGCATGAGATACAATTTTCCATTGTATTTTAAATTGCAGAAAGCAAAAGATATGTAATTCAGTTAATTTTTTTTATTAATATCATATCTCTGGTTTTAGCACCATCCTACAGTTACACAAAGTGTTCTGATTGGGGGAAGTCCTAGACAATGCATCAGAACTGTGCTATCGTGATTTCTAAAGTGTGGCATCATTAAGGGCAGCTTATGCTTCTGCTATGCTAAGCAGAATTCCAGGAGTCAACACATTCCTTGCATGTTCAGTTCCCTGGGATTTTGATTAGGTATAAGTAATAAGAGGGGTCTTCTCACTTTAAGATGTCAACTGGAATCAAAAACTTTTATAGAAAATATGTATCTTCGATTTTTTTCCAAAGTCAAGACTTCTTTGTTTCACTGTTAAGGATTTCACATCACAGTGGCCCTATAAAGAATTAATTCTGTAGGTTACCATTATCTATCCTGGAACATATTTAATGGTAATTCTAAACAGGAATTGTTCTGCATTCTGTCTGTTCATCAGTGATTTGTGACAAAGTGAGAAATCAATGTAGTATTGGCAATTCATGAATGTAGAGGATAGGAAAAAATAAGTATCAGACAAAAGTGAAGTCCAAAAGGAATGACTTATGACATTACTGAATCTCATATTTAAATTGATTAACATCGTATATATTAGTAAAGGTGCCCTCTCAGGTTATCATTAGCTTAGGTTTTCTATTCATTTTTACAATCACAGAGGAAATTCTTGTAATCTTTAAGATAATAGCAGATAAGTATTTAACATAGTCTATTATCTCACAGGAAAATTTGGAGAGTCAGACTCTTTCAAAATAACCCAGGCTACCCTCAAACTCAGTGATCTCCCTGCCCCAAGTTAGTGAGCAGGTGGATTAAAGACATAAGCCACAATGCCCCGCTTATTTGTCAAAGTTTGGTCAAAAAATTTCTACTGAATCATGCATACTAGAGGAAGTAATTATTATCATATGTGATTCGCTGGCAGGTGATTCTAATCCTCTGTGTCAAACTCAGAATTTAACTGAGAGATTCATAAGTAATATAGATGTACTTCAATACTTGGTCAGCACTGAAAGCACACATACAAACAACATTACACATATTGAGCAGATAATATTTAGAAATATATATGTATATACATTTAAATAGTATGAATGCAATAACATTTATTTGAAGAAGAGGTCACACATTTTAGGAGAATAGGGTGGTGTATATGCGAGTGTTTAGAAGAAACAAAGGTAGGGAGAGATGTAAATAAATTATAATCTCAAAATTAAAAATAAATAGTAAAAGAAGATTTGAGTGACCTCTGCACATGCAGCCTAATAAAATTCTTGGTGCATTCCTCCCACTTCCAACTTCTCATCTTCTATAATTAGGGGAATACGCCATCCCTTTTCCACAGAATCATGTCTACATATAGGTTGTGGGGAAAAAGAATTTTAGGACACATTGAAAATAAATTTTCATTGCAATTTTTAAAGATACTATAAACAGAAATTTAAATTTCCTTTGAAACGGGAATTCTAAAACCAAAAAAGAAAACAACAAAAACCATAGCACCTCAGCTTCTTTGACATGTGGGCAGCTCCACAGCGCACCTTTGCTTATCAGATGACTTTCTTAAAGGGCATTGTTTTCTTCTGTGATTACATTCTGCCTCATCTGCTCTGGCTTACTCTGTCTTTTCAGTGAATCTGCCAATCAGCCACCTACAAAGAAAGTTTGCACGAGAAATGTGACAGGTATGAATAAATGTAGTATTTAAGCAGTTGTTCACGTGAAGTGACTGAATAATATACATTATAAATCGTATACGAACATTTCAGATAATTTCTAAACATACCAAAATTTCCAATGCTTGCTTAATATATAAATATCCACAATAAAAACAACAACAACAACACAAAACAAGCAAACAAACCAACAAACAAAATCTACCGGGCACCAGGACAGTAAGAGTGAGCATCCATGCACGGGAGTTGAGAAGATGGCATAAGAAGACAATATTTTAAGAGCACTTAATCCTTTTGAGTCTTTCAAGTTATTTGCCTGCTATATCTTTAGAGCCCCTACTTGAGCACTCAGTACAAAACTCGACACTACATTTGTTTCTTTAATGAGAGAATTCTAACCACTTTCTGTCAAAAGGGCACAAATATTGATGCATGACTTATGCTATGGCTCAATATATCTTGCCAAAATTAAGGCAATGATACTGATAGACTTTATATGAATTCTAAAACACCAACACCAATACTATTACACACACTTATTCTGCACATATAGGTCAAAAGTGTAGGTGATGGTTACATAATAAAGTATTCAAAAGTTGGACTGTGATTTTTTACATTGTACAACTTTTTATTACATATCATTTTAATTATATTGATTTTCCTTCAGAAATTCTAAAGTCAACATATGAAATGATTGACTACATATAGTTCTGAATACTTTATAAAAAAATTACAGGGCTATATATGGACATAAATCCTACATGCCATAAAAAAATTTTGGTGTAGGTATTTTTCGGATTCTGTTTTTCCTTTTCAGTTAATTTATTTCTTTAAATTTAGAATACTGAAAAACGGACAAGCAAATAACTATTTACAATGTACAAAAGAAAACCAGACCTAGACTTACTTGTCATAACTAATGTGGTCTTGATAAACAAAAACAAACAAACAAACAAAAAAAAGAAAATTCCAACCTATGAATTTAAGTACATGAAAATTATGTGAACTAACGGGAAAAAGACATGAACAGATACCACTACTTTACACAACTTTATGTGCTTGTGAACGAATGTGAACTTGCTAGATATGAAAATACACATCTGCGTTTTCTAGGAGGGAAAAGAGTTGAACTTCCATATGATGTGTGGGAGCAAAATCTGTGCTGGAAAGCAGGGCTGAGTTGGAAGTTCCAGGTCCAGCCACAAACTCTAAGGGGAAGCGCCCAGCGGGACCCATGGACACAGGTTGCACACAGGCTTCTTCTGGACTGCTACCGGACAGGCAAAGGCTGAGCACCTGACTGCCTCCCGGACAAATGAGAGCCAGATTTAAGTTGGCCATTGCCAGACACCGTCTGCACCGCCAACACGTGACTTTCCCACCATCCCCCCCCCCTACTCCTGAGCTGGCCAGTGTCCCAGCCGGGTGCGCTGGTGCTGAGCAGCCCGCAGGGGCCCCCACGGAGTTCCTGAGGGACAGCCACCCTGCCACTCAGGGCAGCCACACTCACTGCCAGCCACCTGTGGAGCACAAGGGACCATCAAGTTCCCCTCCTTAAGGAAATAATAGTTTATACATGCCGGACCTTTTTTTTTTTAACAGATCATTCATGAATTTGTTAAAATTGAAATGTTAAGAGAATAGACTACACGTGTCCTAAAACAAGAATTTTTGTTGGTATGAAACCAACAAAATTACAAATCAATAATGGTAAAATGTTTAAATGAGAATTATGTATTTGTTTCCCAAATATGTAGCTGGTTTTTGTTTTATCCTTTTATGCTTACCCATTACTGAAAGTTTAATAGAAAAAATATAAATACTTCTGATTTCATGTGCCCAACATTCCTAGCAAAAATATACAATTGCTAATATTCACTTAAAATATACATTAGTTCTCATTTAATTCTATCTTTTAATATAGAATTCATACTATGACGGCCCTCTGGGGTCTCACCAATTTTAGTACTAGCTTACAGGAAGTATGGAAATTAAAATAATACTTATGTCTGTACATTCTGCAAAACAGAAAATAAGTAGGTATCCGTCCATAGATTTAAATTAAAAGCCATTTATTTAAGATTACAAAATACAGAAATTATACATATATATGTATAGTTGAATATTTCGGAAGCAAAATTTGAAAATTTAAAAAATGGCAATATCTCTCACATTGCAGTCAACTCCCAATCCTAACTGAATTAATTTCCTACAAAATCAAGAACCTGCACTAATAAAAGTTCATACTTAATAATGTAGAGATGTGGGGATTTTCAACTCTTTGTCAAGTAATATGAACTTTCTACAGTTTATCATTAATGTAGATGGAGTACGTATATAATGAATGCTGGATGTGTTAAGTGAAAATATTATTTCTATTTTTGGTAACTAATCTGATCACATGAAATCGGAAGTTTTTACAATTTTTCTATGAAACTGTTGGTAAAGGTTAAGCATGGTCAATTAAAACTTAAAAGGATACTATTTAGTACTGTGTACTATGATATATGTGTAGGATACATAATTATCAAACACTAACAAAAAGTTCATAATTTTTAAAATAGTAAAGACAATATTCCAAAGAGAAAAATAAATAAGAGAAATGAAAAATAGGCATTTAACAACACTAAAATAAACAGATTAGACTAGCTGTGCTACCTTGCACAAAGAGAGTTGCTAATATTGAAGCATAAACACTGCACATTTAATATCATCATTTATTGTAGAATTAATTTCATGATGGTTTTCTGGAGGCTAAATAATTTTATTACTGGTGAAGCTTACAAATATGAGATTTGCAATACCTTTGGCAATATTTTCTGCAAAACAGAAAACAATAAACCAAGTATGTATTGATATTCCATAGACAAATTGAGAGGTATTTATATTTATTTTCACAAAATACAAAAATAATGGATATCTATTAAACAGTAAAAAATATAGTGAGGTTCTTCATACTAAACAATGGGAAAATGAAGATCACATATAGCTAGTTTCATATATTAGCTATAGAATTTTTCATGACAGTGGTGAAGAACATGTAGATTCGAACTAGTGCAAGTGAAAACGTTATTTGTCCTAGGTAGGATTTCTATTACTGTTACAAGACACCATGACCAAAGCAACTTGAAGAAGAGAAAGTTTTATTTGGCTTGCATATCCTTGGTGATAATCCACTGAAAGAAGATGAGACAGAGGAACTCAGGACAGAAACCTGGAGGCAGGGACTGGAGCCTGGAGAAATATTGCCTTCTGGCTTGGTCTCCATGGCTTGCTCAGCCTACTTTATTATGCTACATAGGACCGCCAACACAGAGGTGGCAACTTCCACAGCTGTACCCACCCACATCAATCACAAATCAAGGGAAAGCTCCATAGACTTGCCTACAGGTAAATCTGCACAGTACAATTCCTCAACGGAGATTCCCTCTTCCCAGATATGTCTTGGTTTGTGTGAAGTTCAAAAAAAAAAAAAAAAAAGCAAACATTATTTTAAAGGTGCTGTATTATGACATTTGCTTCTTTATCAACATTCAAATCTCTGTCTCCACATTGGTAGAAAGCACTGTAACCATACAGGTGGAAATACAAAATTAAGAAAATTGTTAAGGGCTTGAAAATTTTTTGAACATGTTCATTTTTAAAAGCCAGTGGGCAAATAAATAGAAAATGGATATCATGTGCGATTCTTCATACTAAACAATGGGAAAATGAAGATCACATATAGCTAGTTTCATATATTAGCTATAGAATTTTTCATGACAGTGGTGAAGAACATGTAGATTTGATTTAGTGCAAGTGAAAATGTTATTTGTCCTAGGTAGGATTTCTATTACTGTTACAAGACACCATGACCAAAGCAACTTTTAACTAATCCCCTGTTTCTGGTTTATTATTATTTGCTTTCTGGCCTCTGCTTTATTATTATTTATTGTTTTGTAGCCAGAATTTCTCTATGTATCCAGACTGATGCTGAACTCAAAATCTGAATGTCTGAGCCCTTTGAGTCATGTCATCTAGATTTGTACCATACTTAGAAGAACAAAAAGTTGTTTTAGATGTGTACATCATTAAGTCCATCAGCACTAATTTCTTGGGCCATTTCCAGAATCTGATTTCTCTCTGTAATGCCTCTCACTACTGGGGATATGAGTTCCCAGGTTCCCAGCCATCAGTTAGCTTACCCCTGTACTTCCATTTTTGGATAGCAGGTGGCGATGTTGACTAACTTTATGATATTTTTCTACACTTTAATAGATACCTAACAACTGAATGATATGGATTTGAAGTGTAAAAAAAAATTGCCAGTGCTATCAAACCTCTCTCAAAAACAGGGGACTAAAGTAAATTCTCTGGGTAGAATTTAAGGACTTTAACAACTGGAGATGCAGTGAATTCATAAATACCCACCCCCAAAAATATGTCCTAGTTTAGGAACATTTTGCAAAAGATTCAAATAGAGACCTAGAAAGGCACCAACGTGAAAAACAATAAGATGGACAGCCTAGAGGACCCCAAGGTGACATGAGAGCAAATGCAATCTGGTGAATGGGATCCTGGAACGTTGCTGCTTGTCTTTAAGAAGGATTGTTTTTAAATTGATACTGATAATAGTGTTCTAACTGTGTGAATAAGATGAGAATTATATGTGGATACACATGAATTAATGAAAGGAAGGTGATGAAATCTTCCTCATTTCAGACTGGTCCCAACAATATCTGTAAGAGGTGGCAAAGTACTTTAAAGGCAGCAATTTCTGCCAATAACAGGATGGACACATAAATAAATGTTTTTCCCAGTAACATTAATTACAAAGAGAAATAATAGACTGTTCTACCACCTATTTAGAAAATAAATTTCAATTAAAACAAAACTCCTGTCTAAAACAGGGAGAGGGTCATCTTATAAAGAAAAAAAAAATCTGGTCAGGTGTGGTGGCACACATCCTTAACCCCAGCATTCCAGAGGCAGAGTTAGGCAGATCTCTGTGAGTCTGAGGCCAGCCTGGTCTGCAAAGTGAGTTCCAGGACATTGAGGACTGTTTTCCAGAGAAACTTTGTCTAGAAAGGGAAAAGAAAGAAAGAAAGAAAGAAAGAAAGAAAGAAAGAAAGAAAGAAAGAAAGAAAGAGAGAGACAGAGAGAGAGAGATGTAACAAGGGGAAGAAAGGCAAAGAAAAGAGAGAAAGAAGGAAGGAAGGAAGGAAGGAAGGAAGGAAGGAAGGAAGGAAGGAAGGAAGAAGAGAGAGAGAGAGAAAGAAAGGTCTGTAAGATCTGTAATGAGCAGAACAAAAGATTAAGAATGACAACCTATCCAGTTCAGGGATCAGGGAGCCGTTTTCTGCAATAGAATGTCTGTAGAAAATAGACACATATGCCCAAGGAATATGTGCAAAAACAATGTTGTGTAGGATCCAGGAAAGTGCACACTTATTTTCATCACAGAAATGACAAATTCAAAAAAGTTAAACTGTGTCTTGTTGTCAAAAGAATGGAATAACAAATGCTTTCTTTCAATAATTATTGATTTTCGATAATATGCATTTTCATAATTACCATCCATGTACAAGAGCACAACCGGGCAATCCAAGTATAGAATTATTTACTGGAAGTAAAGGATTACTTTTATCTTATATTTATCTCAATTGCATATTAATTTAAAGACAAATATTATTGCATAAAATCAAATATATAAAGAAAATGTGCAAGAAACTTGGAAAAAATAGCAAAACAAATGATAAAATAACATCATTATCATGTTTCCCTTTGGTTTCAACAACACAATTATTAAGGCTGAATTAGCACCTGGAATTTGTCTTAAAGCCATAGAAATACAGTAGTGATTACCATGTGCTCTGTGATTATTTTTCATATAACTGCAAGTATTCAGAATGCTTTTGAGGTAGTACTGGGGGAGAAGTCCTGTGCTATACAGGGAAGAGAAACAGAATCTTTGATACCACTATTTTGGGCAAAAGCTTAATATATATCAAAGTATGCTCTCTTGCTCTCTCCCTCCCTCCCTCTCTCTTAAATACAAACGCATGCACACAAGTACACATATGTTTGCTCACAGTCCCCAAGGTGAAACACTTCAGTAAAAAAGAAACCACTGTGTCACAGGCTTTTGGGATAGCATAAACTGAATACACAGAGAAATGGTATGAGAAAATGAGAAAACTGGTAAAAGAGCAAACTTCAGTGACTGGAGGTTGGAAAAAAGAAAACGGATGAATATCAATGCTAAAGAATTGATGGACCTGTTATTTTTAAAAAGTTATTAAAAAAGAATTGAAGGATCTACCTATGAATTTTTTGGACCACAGCAAGATAGCATTGAGTTGGTAGCCTTTGCTGCTGTTATCATAAAATACAACAAATGGAACAACTGAGCTTATGAATAAATTGTTCATCCATAAACTAGGTTTTTAAAGAATCATAGAGGAGCCGGGCGGTGGTCCCAGAACTCGGGAGGCAGAGGCAGGCGGATCTCTATGAGTTCGAGACCAGCCTGGTCTACAGAGCTAGTTCCAGGACAGGCTCCAAAGCCACAGAGAAACCCCGTCTCAAAAAAAAAAAAAAAAAAAAAAAAAAAAAAAAAAAAAAAAAAAAAAAAAAAAAAGAATCATAGAGGAAACAAAACTTAGGGAAGCATTATTTTTTCATATACAAGCTAAAGAATACCCCCAAATTTGTAATAAAACCTTATTGGTTCTACCATGCTTTAGAATGGGGACAACAACTCCTATACTAAGGCTTTAAATATCATCACCATATGAGTAATTTCCATGTTCATGATTTTTGCCTCAAGGCCAGATTGTAAGTTGTACATGCATACAAAATACAGTTAACTTGAAATCTGTTTGAATGTTCACCAATTAACCCCGCAGATTAAAAAGTCGGCTTTTTTTTCTCCCACCATGACACTTCTGCTTTGAGTTCTCAAATATGGAAAAAGTCAGCTAACTTTCTCTTCGAGTGAATTCGAAGTTGTTTATAGGCTGTGAGTGTCCTAGGGTAACTTGCTTCACACTATCGTATAGCTTCCATTTCATAGGTATCCACAGTCCTTTGTTAGGCTCACGGCCACCACCATTGCTTTGCCCAAATAGCCATCACCTGTTTTGTTCAGCCACAAGAGAGTGGGACTTCAGGATGAGACCTTGGAAGCAGTGTTCCAAGAAGCAAGGAGGCCTTGGTTTCCCTGACATTCTACCCTGAGCTCTGGGGAAGTGCATCGAAATCACTCCAAAACTGTTAAAACAAGGGTGGGGCCTCTCAGAATTCCTAATGGATTTTCTGACTGGAATGAGCTGAGAATCTGCATTTCTAACGAGGTCGCATTAATGTGGACGTCTGGCAGGGAACTGAGCCCTCAGGGGATAGACTCAGGGTTGAGGGCTGGCTGAGAGGCAACAGGCTCAAAGGCAGAGGTGATTCTTTTCTGAGGCAGCCCACCTCCAGCTTGTCAAAGCACGCAAATTCCCTATGCAGCTGCTCGTTCCAAAATTGGGATGTGTTATTTGACTCGATTTCTACTTTGGTGATCCACACAGCACATTTCCAACATTTCCAACCCCTAACAAACACTGCAGTCAGAAACTGTCAGGGGACAGAAAGAGGCCTCTTCTGTTCCATGCAGCAGCCGCCTGTTGGCGCAGTAACCTGAGCAAAGGAACACTTGTGGCTTGAGAGCTGCAGAGGGAGGGGTTGGAGAAAAGAGCCACAGCCGAACTCCCTCCGGCCCCCGCCCCTGCCTAGCCCTGGATCTTTCTAGAAGCTGCCAAGCTGGCGCAGTCGCAAAGTAGACTCTGCAATGCTGTAGTAAAAGTGCGCAGGCGCCAGGAAGCCCCCTCCCCGAGCGAAGGGAGCGCCTGCAGTGTGTTTTGACTGCGCATGTGCCAAAAAATCCCCCTCCCTTCTGAGCAGACCCCTGCACTGCGGAGAAAAGAGTGCGCATGTGCTAACAGGCCCCCCTTCTTCCAAGACTCTGAACTGTTCTCAGCCCTTCTCCTTCCGCCTCTCATTTCAGGTGATTGACACTAGATGAGGCCCTCAAGGGGTGGTGAGGACTTGTAAAATGGTGGCTGTGAGAGACCGGTTCCGTACAGAAATGTGATTGAAATGTTCTCCATTGCTAGAACAGAACCCAGGTACCAACCCCTGACCCCAGGGTGACAATTTAAAGAAAGGAAGTGAGCTAACACAGGGTCAGTTAGCCAAGGTCAGATTAGCTCAGGTTTCTGAAATCAGGTTTTCCCAACCTACACTGAATTCAAGGTTCTTTGGCCTCACAGCCTTGAGATAGCATTTGCAATTGACCTCTGACTCTCCCGTTTTTTAAATCATGGATATTATCAGTCCTTAGACTTTGAACAAAACCTATACCAATTAGACTTTGAGCTTCCGTAGAATTTTAATAACTCATAGGTACAGGAAATCATTAGAGGCATAGAGAGCCTGAAGAAGGAGAAAATACTTCATCTGTAACCAGAGGTCTGGAGCCAGAGGAGAGGCAGGATTGCAGCCTTCCTGGGTACTGAACTCTAGCCCTACTTAGAAATGCCTGCACAGTTTTACCCTGGGCAGTTTTTCCCTCGGCTCAGGCTAAGAACCACATTTTCCCAGTAGACTCAAGGTTAAACATTCTGGTTTTGAACTGGCTGTGGTCCAAGCCACACCTTCAGCATCCTGTCCCAGAGTCCTTCTTAACAAGGCTTCTCTGAGCAGCATGGACCTGGGAGCACAGCTAAGCACTTGTTTCTCCACACTGTTCCTGGAACATTACATAGAGCTACTATAGATTCTCCTTCACACCTCTGTCAGGAACTCACATAACCCCACGGTTTCGTCAAACTAAAAGGCAGCTAGAAAGAACCCGGTGCATAGGTGAAACCTGACCTGAGCCCATCACACCTACTTTGAGTTTCTGAAGTAACCCCTTAACATGGCTTCTGGCTTCTCTACCCCTGTGTTTCCCCACACCCATATCATCTGCACGGCAAAATGAGTCGCACTGAAGCAAACGTCTTTTCAAAAAGCTAAAATGGTAGCTTACTGCAGCCGGAGTGGAAGCCAGAGAAAGCATGCTGTACACTCTCTGAATGGCCTTCTAATTCCATCTTCTACCCAGTCACACAGATTCTTTTGCCATCACAACGTATATAAGCCCTGTAGTGTCTTGTCCTGTGCCTAGGAAGGGCTCATCTTCCACTTCTATTGATTGACTCAGCTCTTGTAAATTTTTGATCAAAATTCAAGTTGAAGACACTTTATCCAGACTCCCTTGATTAATTTTGAAGCCTCTGGCATCTAGCACACTCAATCTCCGTGTGCTTTGATATTTCTGTCTGCTAGATTCATCTCCTTTTTACTCACTGTATTAATAGGCATAACATGCAAATAGCCTGATAAAAATCTACATGGAAGCAGGTATCTTTATGTCACACACAAATGTTCCGCAAATTCCAAGACAGGATTACAGAATAAGCAGAGTTTAAAGAGGTATTTGTTAGATAAATAAATAAGTAAATGAATAAATAAATAGTTTGGTCTTAAGATGAAATGACACGTTAGAAACTATGAATATTCTTAGAGAGAATGAAAAGCAAATAAGAAAAATTCCAAAGCAAAATTACTGGTTTCTGAAGCAGTATTCTAAAATTTCTTGGATTCTTGGCAGAGTGCAAGGTGGTGGCCATGAAACCCTCAGGACCATTTGCTTCTTCTTCCCTTTCTACACTGGCCAGCACAAAGCTCACCCAGCTCTCTCTTCCTTGGAACACAGTGTGCATCCACTTGGGCATGAAACTCACTTTCCCTGGAAGTCCTCAGTTTCACAATCGGTGGCCTCATCTTTAATATCTTAGTCTCTGTGTGTCTGAATCGCATAGGAAGTTCCCGGAGAGTTGCTCTTGTCCGGCAGCCAGGGAAGGTTTCGAGGGATTAGCTGTCTAGAAAAGCAATGAGAGGACTCACAGCTCCCTTTTATAAATCAGAACAAGTCTGTGTTGTGCTCCTAGAAGTCTCTACTGGCAAAGAGTCTTTTTTTCCCAGTAAATGACAAGAAATATTCTACTACTTGTACCAATGTTACTTCTACATAAGTATATGTTTTCAGAGAGAATAAAAATTTTGAAGAATTATTTACAATAGGAGAAAAATTAGAAATGATCTAGTTGATTATGAATGACTACAAAACATGAGACTTATGATCCTGGGTATAATGGAGAGCTGGGGAAAGTGGTCCATGAGATTTTACAAATGGAGAACAATTACAAATCACAAAAACGGTGCAAAAGCAATCTGTGTTTTTCTGTAAACTCATTTGAGTGTGTATTTAGAATCACCAATTCCTTTTCAGATGGTGTTCAATTTGAAATAAGGATTTAATCTGGTTGTTAGAGATAGGGAAATGGGGCACAAACTTGTAGTTATTTTTCACAGTGGTATATTATTTAAATATGTATAGGAGGTATGATTTTTGTCATTTTAAATACTCTGCTTCACCAGCCCCATTGTCGGCGGTGCTATGAGGTTCAGAATCTGCTCTTTTCAGTTGCTGCTGAGCTGTAAGGAAGTTACTTTGCTCCAGCCAGAGACTTCCTGTTCTGGTTGCTAGATGGCACTATAACCTGAGTAGTGAATGCTCCCAACTGCCCTAAGGGAAATGCGAATAAAAATCACTTAGAAACAACAAAGTTGGATGTGCCTGGACTTCATCCCTCCTCAAGAAAGTGGGGATTTTTTTCCTTTGGTTACAAGCAGATGTTTGAAGATTTGGGTGGAGGAAAAAGCAGGAGCCTCCTGAGGATGAAAGTCCAGCTGTATTAGAAGAAGAGCCTCTTGGACTTTAAGTTATCTTCAGTCGGGAAATGGCCTAAATGCACAGTAGAGCCCAAAGAAGACTTTCCTTGGGAACCTACCACATAGGAATCCACAGAGATAAAACATAAAAGGGCAGCCTTGAAAAGAGTTGCTGCCAAAGGATTTGGGGAAATAGCTGACATTTTGCAGGAGTTGGGGGTGGGGTGGGGTCGTGGCATTTCAAGCATTTCAGATGACAAGAGGGACCAATTAGGAAAGTATTCCATCAAATTTTAATTATCCTGAATTTTGCTGTTTTACACTGGGGTCGGTCGGGTGGACGGCCACAAGTGGGTCGGTGGAGCCAGCTGAAGAGACACACAAAAACCCTTATTTAGAGGGTTTTTCTACCGTAATTATGAATGATAAAGAAAGGCAGTGTGTACTTAGTGGCAAAAACCTGTAATCCCAGTGTTCAGGAGGCCGAAGGGGAAAAGAAAAGGAGCGGTAGGGAGGAACAAGGTCTGTCTTTAATCTATGTATACATGGAGATTTATCCAAACAAATTCAAATAATTCCCAACTGGATAAGGTTGAGACATTAAAAATCATTTCCCAACATTTGGTTAATTTCCACTGGGAGAAACTATAGCTAAAATCCTATCTGCTATCATTAAAAATAAATAAATCCAGTGGTCTGAAACCAGAAAAGGTAGTTTAAAAGAAGTGGAAAAGATAAGATATAGGCTTGGTGGAGATATTTGCAAATTTCTAACTACATTACAGAAGGAACCCCTATGAATCACCAGAGGAAAAGGCTGCTGAGGTGATGGGAGACTTGGCAAATTATATGAAAAATCAAATTATGGCAACATGAGATTTAAATGTGTGTATTGATGATTTGTATTGCCAACCTCCTATTCTGCAGCCGCTCGGCCCCACGGGCATTGCTGCCCTACGGCACTGACAGGCTCTTGCCAGAGGCTGAAGTTCTGGAAACAATTAATGTTAATGGGAAATAAGAAAATCATTTTATTTTCCAAGCATGTAATTATTGGTGTGATCATGAATACATTTTACGTTTTAAAATTACATTAGAAAACCCCGCAGGGAGATTAGGAGCAGCTTGAATGGTGAATGCTTTGTTACCTTTATCTGCAGGGAGTTGGAGGCAATCACAAACGTTTAAGAACATTTGTGCATTGCATTTTGAAATGACTGAACTGTTACAGGATTTTCAGAACATATACTCATGTGTTTCTATGTGTACTCACACATAACAATGAAGGTGAAGGTCCTTAATATTCTGCCTAATACAGAACAGTTTTCTGTTGATTCTTACCAAATAACACCTCAAAGGTTAATAAATAAATAAGACTTTAAGGGTCATGTGTTGTTACCATGGTCATCATAATCCTCTGTCCTGCTCAAACACTGCTGTAGGTTTCCAGCTGGACCCATCCATCCATGAAACCCACTCTGGGCTTCCAGCCAAAGAAGGAATAGAGCCCGGAATGGTGGTATGTCTTTAGACCCCCTGAAACATGTCAAAGGTCAACATCTGCTCCTTTAAGATTTAGGGACAGTTAGAAATTGAGCTCAAGAATTTTCTTTGTAGGTTTTTTAAAAGATAAACAGAATGAGGCACACAAAAAGAATTGAACTCAATAATGTTCTTTTTTTATTTTTATTTTTTCAGAGAAAGAGATAGAGAGAGATCCAGAGGCAAGGAGAGAGAAATGGTTTTGTATTTCTGTGTCTGTAGGAATGTATGTTTATGTGTGTCTTTGTGTGTGTCAGTGTTTTCGTATCTGTGTGTCTGTGTCTGTGAATGTGTCTGTGTTGGAGTGTGTGCATCTGTGTGAGTGTGTCTGTGTGTTTGTCTACATATGTGTTTCTGCATGGATATCTCTGTGAGTGTACCCGTGTATATGTGTGTGTGTGTGTCTCTCTCTGTGCAGCATGTTTCTGTGAGAGTGTCTGTGTGTGCATGACTCTGTATATGTTTGTGGGTTTGTATATTTATGTGTGTGTGTGTGTGTGTGCGTGTGTGAGTGTGTGCATCTTCTGTATATCTGCTTAAGTCTGTACGTGAATCTCGAGAGAATCTGTTCTGCATGTGTGTGAGAGAGAGGGAGTATTTAGGTGTTTTTTGTGTGTTTCTGAGTGTGTGTGTCTCTAAGAGTCTATGTGTATCTGTGTATATGTGTGAGACTATTTCAGAATAAATCCATGTGTGTCTGTATAAGTGTCAGTGAATGTTTGTGTGTGACTAAATGTGTATGAACATGTTGCTGTGAGATAGAAAGAGTGTGTGTGTTTATCTGTGTGTGTCTGAGTATCTTTGTGAATCTCTGTGTGTTTCTGTATGTATGCATGTACATGTGTTTGTGTTTTTGTTTGACTGTGCGTGCATGACTCTGTGTGTGGTTGTGGGAGTGTATGTGTTTATGTGTATGTGTGTGTGTGCATGATTTCCTTGTGTGTGTGTGAATATGTGTCTGTATTTCTGTGTCACTTTGTGAGTGGACTTTGTGTCTATGTGTGTCTGTACGTTGCTCTCTAAGAGTGTTTGTGTGTCAGTGAGTGTGGAAACATCTGTGTTTCTGTGTGAATATCTGTGTGCACCTCTGTGTGTATGTGTCTGTGCAAATGTGTCTATGAGTGTATATATGAATGCCTATGTGTGTCTGTGTGTTTTGGTGTATGACTCTGTTTTGTTTGTACATTTGTGTGAGTGTATCTCTGTTTGCCTGTGTGTTTGTGCATGTCTCCATGAGTATATATCTGTGTATGTATGTGTCCTTGCATTCTTCTCTGTATGTGTAGGTGTTTTTGTTTTTGTATCTAATCATGTGTATTTGCATATAATTGGTTGTGTGTGTGTGATTGTGTGTACATGTGTATGCGTGTGTTCTCCCTGCGAAATTGACTTCAGTGGTCTACAGAATAAACAGAGATATAACGGCAGGAGAAAGATCTCTCTCTCTGGGATTATATACATTATTATATATTATTATCTTATTGCTAGGGTCTACAAAAATGTTGTTCTCACCCTATCTTGCCAATATCCTTGCTCATGTCTCTTGATATTCTTGATGTTAAATTCAGGTCTCTTGATAGTGATTATCAGAGAAGGCCTTGCAGCACTCCTGCCTACATTGCCCTCTCCTACATGACCCTGCTTATGGTCTTCCAGACCTACCCTATTTGGCTGCCTTTCCCTGCCTCTATTGGCACTGTGCTGGGTTTTGTTTGCTTGCTTGTCTGTTTTGGGTTTTGTATTTCAGATGGAGTGATATCAAGGTACCCTGAGAGCTTATCATGTCAATCTTCAGCTCTTTTCACCTCCTTAATACTAACTTTCACCTCCCGAAGCACCCCTTCGTGCTGCCATCAAGAGTCCTCTGGGTCTATTTAACACTCTCAGTAGTTTATCTCAGGGCAAGCTCCTTTCGTCATACTGAGGTTCATTAACAGGATCACACGTATGTCTGAATGTGAGAACCAAGAAATTGATTTGCTAGCCGCTGTCAAGTCAGGGATGGGCAGGAGACAGACCACTGGAAACAGAAGATGGTCTTGCTCTACCTCTGAAGCCATCTTGTGCCCACTCTGCCACAGTGACTGAAGATGCAGTGGATGGGCATGCATCACACTGAGGTTACTGGGAAGGCTGCACCAGGTTCAATTACTCTGCACATTGAGAAGGGGGTGCTGCTGAAGGGGTGCTTTCCTTGATGATTTTTCTTCGTGGGAACCTGCTGTAAGCAGTACTGAAAGGGTGGGGTGTCTACAGAAAAATTAGCTCTGAGTACCAGGTTTTCTTTGGACAGATGCAACAGAGCATCCTGGGTTATTCTGGCTTTAGCTTGGCACCTACCCACAGTTGTCCCCTCACCCCAAGTCCTAGTCCTGGCCAGTTGGGAAGACAGAAGAATAACCAGGTGTGAATACCAGATTTTCTTTTAAATTATTGTGCTCATTCAGTGTTCCAGAATCCTGTCATCTGCTTAAAAATCTCCCACACACAAAAAAAGCAGCTGACTTGTTTCTGTGATTAAAAGAGTTTGGGCTGATTTTTCCCCTGTGGTACCATAACCCCTTCGTATTTACTTGGTTTGTATATTCACTGAGAGGCAATGGAATTGTTTATTTTCTATGGCTACACTGGGAATTTTCTTTACATTAAAACCGTTCTACATCAGGACAGTGGGATGATCTGATGAGGCTAGACAAAAAGACAACACCAAGGGATTCTGGGTATAGGTGCTTGAAGTATGGGTATGGTCTTAGGGACATAATGACAAAGAGGAAGAGTCAACCTAAATGAGAAACAAATTAGCCAATTTTAGCAAACAGAGAGGTAGACAAAGACAGAGACAAAAGAGACAGAGAGGGAGAATGATGCTATACTTACAGTCATGCACAAATACACACCATTACCATTGAATGTCCTAGTCCCAAATCATGAGCTAAGTGAATGCAAGTGGAAGCCAAAGGTTTTGCATGAGAGTTCTCATGAATCTAAGCCCTGTCTCAACTTCTGACTGTACACCCATTCTTCTGTTACCAAGACTGGATAGATTTTTTTTGGCAGATTGATACAGTCTAAAATATTCTAATCTCTGCCCATTAATGTCATGTGGTCTACATTTTAAACCTTTAAGAGATTCCAGAAATATGCAGCTTCTAAATATCAAAACATTGGAAATGAAATTGGGGCTGAAAACAGCAAAATTCATACCTGTGTACTCATAATTTTCCAATTTGAGTTCATGTTTCATACCAAAAGCTGCCTGAAGACAGACTTTAAGCAATTTGTTATTAATGGTCAAATCATCTTTCCAGTTGTTGCAAAGACCAGATCTTCAACTTACGTTTGCTGTGTTTCTGTTCCCTTTCTTTGCTTCTGGGCGTGCCATCACACTTTCTTGTTTCTTCATACGCCTAGACATTGTGTATATACTGCACAGTATAAATGCTCTTGATTGTTACATGTTCTTAGGACGGGATATATGTATACTGTTATCTGTCCATCAACAGCAGTGCTACATTCTTAGAAATGTATCCGTTGAAGATCATAGTGTTCACTAAGACAAAATATCTTTATAAAATGCATAAATAAACAGTTAACTTGGCTGAACAAAACTGCAAGAAGCCTCTCTTGCAGATGGTGGAAACCCAGGCTGTCTTTGAAACGGGAAGCCCAGCTTATCCTTTATGCATCGTTTTAGGATCATTTAGAGCTGGACATTTTAAATTTACAGAGATGGGGGGTCTCCTGAATGACCCTCATTTCTATCCATATCTACCTGACTTAATTGTCCCAAATTCTATCCTCTGCTATTAGTAGCCCATACAGATGCAAGTTCTCCAATTGTATTTTCAGCTACCCTTCATGACACAGAGTTAGAACTTATCTAAAGCCTTGAAACAGTGGAAAATACCTCAAAGTACTGGACTAGACTCAACCCCATCCCAGACTATTTGCTTTTTGTGTCTCTTGGGTAATTTCAGAAAGTTGCCTTTGTACTACATTTTAGATTTCCAAGTCAAGATTCTGTTCACTCTAACATTTAAAGAATTTTAATGTTATAGTTATTATGTTTAATATTAATATTGTGTGGGGCATGCAAGTGCTGTGCACAATTCCAGCTACTAAGGTAGCTGAGGTATGTGAATCCTCAGTTCAGCTCAGGGGTTCAGGGAGCATTGCAAACACAAGTCACTATCTCTATGCATATTAGCAGAACATGAAGTTAATAAAGGTTTGATATAAAATAGGCATAGTTTATATTTATGGATAGAGCTGTATCTTGTGTCTCTTATTTGAAAGACCCAAGGCCCTTTTATTCTAACATTAAGCAGAACATCACCTCAGCTGAGCAGAAATACAGCCATTTATTTCCACACACTACTAAAAAAACACCAATGAAGATGAAGTTGTTTGGGTAAGGCAGAAGAGAAAGGTTTCTATCAGTGTATAGAGGCTTTTTCACACACTGATTTTTCATTTTCACATACTATGAATTTTTCTGTGGATTGTGAGGGAAAGATGTAGCGGGGAGGTATAAAAGCAGATAAAAATATAAGTTATCCCCTCTCATGAATCTATGTGAAAGAGGATAAGGGGGAATTGAACACGTGGAGAAGGTAAGCAGAAGATGTTAGCTCAGGACAATGAGCTCTGCATGTTGAGCCTGTTTTATCTCACCCACCAACCCCCTCCTCCTGTGTGCCGAGGGAGGAGATCTCAGTTGCATATGCCTGCCCATCCATGTCAAAAACACAAAATATGTTCTTTGTTTTAATAAACAGAATGAAGTAACACATCCTGCAGCTTTAGACAGGACCTTCTTCAGGGAGCTGGGGACCTGGACTAAGCAGAGCAAAGACAGGAAACATGGCTCTGTTTCTCTTTTCGTTATTTATTTTTTATTTTTTTCTTTTCCTTTTCTCTTAAAGATTGCCATTGCTTCCATTTAGCCTTCATAAAGCATCTGCCACTCCAAGTAGTGACCTCACCCCACAGGAAAACACAGCATCAATTCTAGTCAAGATTTAAATTGAGGGAATTTTTTTTTATAATTTACTTAATACAATTTTATTTTCTTAATATCTTAGAAATTTGGAATATATTGTCCCTGTTCACATTATACGCCCAGCTTCATGATGCACATTAGTTTCATGTTTTGTTTTGTTTTAGTATGGCCCTAAGGATGCTTCGCTGTAGATGTGCCTCTTTACAATGTCCTTAGTGGCCCATAGACATGGAGGACAATCAGGCGTGAGGGAAGAAAGTACTGCATTTGGTTGAAGAATGATAGGGAAGATGGAAACTAAGTACAGTGGATAGGGAAGAACTTGCTTCACAAGGTGAGTGGAAACCTCAAGGCAGTCCCCTTACAGATAAAACTAGAAAACAGAATGTTCCCATGCCCATGCTTTATACACAAATGTGACATTCTGGAAGGATACAAGGCCTACCCCATTCAACACACCATAGTATGCCACACCATAACTACTTCTAACAAATGGCAACTCTGAAGCTACTCTATAAGCCTACAAAGAACCATGGTTTGAGATTTGAAATTCTAGCATATACTCTAGCTAGCAATGTGTATGTGTTCGGAAGGCTCGAAAGATAAATGTAACTGATGGAGCACATAGCACACAGCAGTTATTCTAATACCCTGCCTCTAAAGCCTTCCCCCAAGTCATGTCACAGGTGTTTCCTCAGTATGAATGCTTGCTCACTAATATATGGACAACAATGCAGGCCAACCCTCATATCCAATTGTAATACCTTAGGGTCTAGAGTTGAGCAAGACTGTTCTGCAGAGTCTCTGCAGTGACAGCACATAGACTGGGAAAAGCAGCTGAGTGGAACACTGCTCTCATTTCTTAGATCTGGGCAAGGCTTCCTAAGATACATCTGTTTTCTTAATTCGTTCTTTATGAAACCATTACTCACCTCCAAGTTTATAACTATATGCCAGATTTCTGGCTCTTCATCCCCCACTCCTAAGACATTAAAATATGGATATTAGCTTCCCTAAATCAAGAAATTTGTACCTCCAATAAAGTAGCTGTCCCACATAATCAGTGCTATAGATAATCTGCAGAGAGGGCCACACGTATTAAACTATACAAAATGGGTTCCTGCTCTTCAGATGAGAAAAATGGATTTGTTATATCTGCAGAAAGGTGAGAACGAGAGTGAAACCCTGCCTTATCTCTGATTTAATCTCTATGCTGATTGCACACACCTACCTACCATACTGGTAAACATACAGACAAAGTGCTTTAGCTGTTCCTTGCAAAAATCTCTGATATGAGAAGGACCCATACACAGTTCTCATTTCCACAAACCTGATGTCAAAGTACTTTGTTTATTGCCTGGATAGCAAAATTTTGCTGAAATAAGAGTTATCAAGTATCTTGATACCTCCAGTCCTATAAACTATATGATCAATAAGGACTTGTTTTGGACCATTCAGATATCAGAAACTTCAACCTGAGAATGTGGCAGCAAAGGCACACAGCATATTGTTTGGCAGAGAATGGTACTGGCCAAATCACACATCCCTCTTCTTTTAGGTGCATTGTGTTGCCTCCATTTCCCAACCGACCTAAATGTAGATGTACATTCAAGACCCTTCCTTTCACTCCCTGTCTTGTGGCATTGAGGTTAAACATTAGATCCATAATGCAGGGCTTATCCTATTTCTGATGAACATGTTTTCATGGTCAAGCCCAGAGCTTGCATCTCCTAAGCCAGTACCCCACAAGTGAGATGCACATCTAGCTCTACACCATTCTTGCACAGACATGTGATAGACCTATATAAAGTGACTTGATGCTTCAACGGATTGAGAAGCAATAATAAAATAGACATTATTACTGATTGATAAAAACCAAATCCCTTCTTTCATTTTTTAAAATGTCATCTTTATGCTTAGATAATAAGCAGTATGATTTATCCATTTAAGAACCCAGTTCAATCCACGCAAAAGTTAATGACACTAATTACAATTAGACTCTTTCTACCTCAATTCCATATGCACCAAACTACAACTATCACAGTATACTATATGCTCTCTTTTCTTTTTCCTCTGTTTCTGAGATGTATTCATTTTGCTGAGTCGGTAGTTTCATCATTTTTATAGACTATCAGTATTCTACTCTACAGATATGACAGAATTTGTTTAGTCACTCAATTGTTGGGAAAGACTTAGTTATTTCCTGTTTTAAAAAAAAACTAAACATAATACACATAGTATTTTAACTAATTCTGCAGACAGAATTTATTTATTTTGTTTAAACAAATACAGTTAAGTTTTGGTAGGTTATATGGTAAGTATATGTTTACTTGTCTAAGAAAGTATCACCCAATATTCAAGAGCACCTACAAGTTTTGTTCTCACAGAGAAATATGTAAGAATGTGCTTTGTTTCACTAATCCGAGTTTTGGTTCCTGTATGAGTAAGCAACAGCATTTTTGGGGGTGTCAATTTTTATTCCCTGATGGCTAACCACCCTCAGTAGGTTCAATATCAACTTGTATGTCTTTCCAGGTGAAGCCTCTTTGTGTTTTCTGGTTTTAATTGGGTTGTTTGCCTTATTTCTGAATCATAAGATTGTTCTTTTTACATAATCCAGATATCAATTACTTCTTAGGAATAGACATTGCTGATAATTTCTCACATTTTATGGATTTTATTCCCGAGGAGTAAAAGTTTTCTTGGTGAAATTCAAATGATTATTTTTAAGTGATGCATATTTTGAATCACTAAACTTAGCCCAACTTGAAGTAATGAAAATTTCCCCCTTTTTGTTAGAGGCTTTATCATATAGACTTTTCATTCACTTCTGAAATCCAGCTCTGCTTAAATGTATGCATCCTTAAGTTAAAGGTAACAGCTCATTTTTTCCCATTTTGGTGACCAAAACTCAACAAAAATGTTTTGTTACTGATTGAATAATCTTCAACTCTAATTTACATGCATGCGCGTATAACATGACGCTTCGCTTGTTGGAATTTCTGTCCTGCCCAGTTCCCACAGCCATTAAGCCCCAAAGAAATCTTACACCGAGGTCTATATTAATGATAAACTGATTGGCCATTAGCTCAGCCTTCATATTAGCTCTTATAACTTATATTAACCCATTATTCTTATCTATGTTAGCCATATGGCTCAGTACCTTTTTCAGTGGGGCAGGTCACATCCTGCTTCTTCCGTGGTATGGGCAGGACTGGGAGGAATGGGCTTTCTTCTTCCCAGAATTCTCCTGTTCTCATTGTCCCACCTCTACTTCCTGTGTGGTTTTCCCACCTATACTTCCTGACTGGCTACTGACCAATCAGCATTTATTTAAAATATAATTGACAGATATAGAATTGCTCTCCCACACTGTGCGCACACGCACACACACACACACACATTGGATTTTAGATTTTAGATTTAGTGTGCCATTATCTGCAAAAAGCCCCCCATGCATTCAATAGTTTTGGAGTCAAGCTTTAACTTATCAACATAACCAATGACGGTGAACTTGATGCCCTAACTATTGATTCTATTGCTCCTGACCTTTGTTTCCATTTTCATATATCTTTTCATAATTATCGTCTCAATTTTTCCAGTTTTTAGTGTTGAGGTATTGCACATGTTTGATGAAGTGCGTCTTTCTAGTTTCATGTTTGTTTTGCTAATATAAAAACTAGTTCTTTTTTTTATTTTAAGCAACATGTCAATCAATGATAAACAGACCTACAATCAATTTCTGTTTTGACATTGTGTCTTGTAGTCATATTTAATGTATTGTATAGTTCTCTGTGGATTCCTCGGGCTTACATCATACTCCCTTAAGATTCCAGTCTGCTTACTCCAGCCTTTGTCATTGACATGTTTAGTTGAAGTGTGCATGTGTATTCAGGTGTTCGTGCGTGTGCTACAGAAAAGAGAACTCTTTAGAAAACAAATGGTTTTAGGCACAGGATATGTTTGTAATTGAAAGGAGCACATGGGAAATATGGAGGATGGAGGGGCTGAGAAGTTTGGTAAAAAATAGAGACAAACCTCTCATCCTTCAAACTAAGAGATCTCCAAGGTGTAATCTTGAGCAGAGACTCTGGCAAGCATCATGATGACATCCCCTGAAGGAGTAGCCTCTTTTCACTGTTTGACAGTGAGCTTTCCCTTCCCAAATTCATCTAAAATGTTACACAAGACTGAAAACTTCTCAGACATTTTTCTGAACTCTATGGCTTCCCTGATGATGTAACACTGCAGATTGAGTTTGCTTCTCATAATCTATTACAAATAAAAGTATATAAAAGGAAACCTTTATCTTTTCGCCCAATAAACACAGTGATATTCATGTATGCTGTATTATCCACCTATCAGCAGCCCTTTTTCATTAGACAGTAGTACTCTGATGTTCAAACATGTTAAGTGTGTCTGAATAACTTGTTAAATGACATTTGAGTAGATTCTATGTCAGGCTACTAGGAATAAATTTGAGTATGAAGATTTGAGCAGATTTTTTTCAGATGTATAGTTTTATTTTTATGGGTAAATAACTAGAGTGAGGTTATTGGCTTGGCATATTGTGGTGTAGAACTATTGATCAAGAAGGCTGTTTAGTTCTTCAGATGGCATAGCTACTGTTTTTACATCTTGTGAACACACAGAAGTATGTGCCTCTATTAAGCCCACTGAAGCAGTATCTTGATTCACAGTTTCTTTTGAGCACTGGTCCTGTTACCCATTTCTCTGTTTATGGCCATGACTTTCTATTCAAGATCAAAGGTGAGGAAAGCAGAACTTTCAATTCCCCTGGTACATAGTGTAGAAATGCTCCAAGCATGTAATGTTTTGCTGAATGTTAACAAATTTAGGATGTTTGGAATATTTTTAAGGTCATTTAAAGATTAAGTACTGCTTTGTTTCTTTTTTCTATTGTTCAGATAAAAAAAATCTATATTTTGAGTCCTTCATAAAAAAATGGGTTTTCAAACTTTATATCTGCCTGCAATTAAAATGAGAAACTTCACATATTGTTGTGTGTATATACTCATAGAAACGAAGAAAAAAATCTGCACATAAAAACAAACCATTTAACCCTCACCCATCACTCCCTCACCAAGTATGGTCCCCAAAGACGAAAGCAGCTTATCTATCTGGACCCTGTACTTGCTTTCTTATCTTTAAGATATATGTTCTTTTCATGACTTGCTTTTTTCTTACTGATTGTGCACTGCTCTGATCTGTTCTGAGCTGGTTTCTTTCTTGTGATATTTTACCATTTGACAATAATGTAAGCCATTAGGAACAGAGATAGAACTTCACAAAGTCACCTTTTCATACTGTGAGCTTTGAATGCAGGTAGTCTACCTGACCACTGACAGGCTGCCAATGGAGTGACCTTGTGTCTTGTCACCACAAAAGATAAGCAGCATCCTTCTGGGTTTTAATTTCAGTTTCTGAGCAGCCAGCTGCTACTTGGTATTGTTCCCACTGTGGTGCTGGCTGCATTGTGTTAAGCAATTTTATGTGGCAGTGACACAGGTGTTTTTTAAAGATGGTTTCCTTTTAATCTAATGCACTTCATTTTCTGTTTTGTTCATGCTGTGATTTTGCAAGTACTAATGGAGCCCTTCCTCCACATTTTTTTCAAGGATGCAGATAGCTCTGAGCTTCACGTATCCTGGTTACTGCCCTTTCTTCAGGCTTTAAGTGCACAGACTATTAACCTGCAGATTTATATGGAACGTTTTATATCTCGCCTTTACTTTATTCTCATTAAAACTCAATTCACCAAATAAGATATGCTTTTATCAAAATCACTCTAGTATTTAATTCAAATCATGGGCACACCAGTGCAAGATAGGGGAGTAGTTGTATTGTTAGAGCTATAATTTCTAGTTATTAAAAAAATACTTGGAGTATGAAGTCAATAAGATCACGACTTCTAGCTTCAATAACCTTACAGGATTTCATGTCATGGGCCAGAAAATGGCCAGACATTGGGCTACATGCCAGTAACAGTAATTTTCTTCAGGGAGAAGAAAGAGTGAGAATTTAGATGAACTTGAGCTACACAACAAGTTGCAGGCCCGAATCAGATAGATAGCAAGAAACTGTCTCCATAGAAGAGAGAGGAGGGGTGGTGTGAAGAGGAAGAGAGAGTTAGAGATGAAGTTCATAATTGGAACTATCTAGATTCTAGTGATTAGGTTAAATGAGCTGAGAGAGGGAGGGAGGGAAGAAGGCAGGGAGAAAAAGAGGATGAAAAGTAAGAAGGGGTAGAATTGCCAGGTGTTCAAGGCCACTGAATTTATTTAAGGCAGCAGGCTTCATCTCCATGCTTATCAGAAGCCACTCACAGCAAGAACTACTTTTTTTCAGCACTCAGAATGATTGACAACCTCCACCATGTTCTCAAACCAATAAACAAACAAAAATATCAAATATCCTTCCATATTTTAAGTGGAATCATAAAGCTAATATACTAGTTTTTGTCTCGAGCTCCACTGGAAAGACCTTATGGGTATTGGATTATCAGACTGGGAAGTACTGACCAGTATGTATCACCAAAATTAGGGTATGAAGTTGTCTGGATCTTCTTACAGTCATTCTCTTCTTCCAAAATATCATTCAAAGAATTTACAAAAATCTCCACATATAATCAGAGATAATATCTTATGTTACAAGTTATGATAGTATCTATTCCATTTAATAATTTTGCCAGTAATACATAACTATTTCCAAATTTAGTCATTGCAAAAGTTATCTGCAGTAGTTTGAAACCACTCCCATGGAGAAGTATTTCTATTCCCCTCCCTTTATAATTTGAATGAACTCGTGACGATTTCCATGAACAGAAGATATGTAGGATGATTTGTTGAAAGCTGAGCTGAACTCACAGAAGAATCCTGCTCTTATGCACAACACACAATTACCACAGGATTTATACTCTGAGAAGCTCAGACCACACACAGAATTCATGTTGCTAGCTCCAGCCTTTAAATTGTCCCTACCTAGGAGGATCATAAATAACAAAAAGGGGGCTTCTATAAATTCCTGGTTTTGACTATTAGAATCACCTCCAGATACTCCTGTCTTCACAGTTTAGATCTCTGATACAATGTGAGAGACAACAGACTTCTTTGATGGGCCCAGCTCCATGGCATAGGTATGCAAGAAAGAACCTGCTCTTTGGGATTGTTTGTTAGGCAGACCTCAGTGAACAGAGGAAACACTTTTCTTGAGAGTTCCCTGTAGCTAACAAGCCTTGGAAATGAATGGGTTATTTACTACATAAAGCATCTTACTGCAAATGATCTCAGAACACAAATGCAAGGACCTGTGTGGATTAATGATCTAGGAAACCTTCTCAGTTTTCGAAGTGAGGTGGTGGTGTCACATCACATTTTACGGATGTGTAGCCTTCCATACTCTTAACTCACTAATGGAAAAGTTAGACTTCCTAGTTAGTCCAATAAAAACCAATATACACTGAATCATTTCAGCAAAGGTAGCTAGTATACTGCTATACATTACTAATTAAACAATGGCATAAAAAGCTTAGGTAAAAGAGTGTAACATGAGGGCCTGCTTGTTGGGGTTTCTGTCCTGCCCAGTTCCCACAGCCAGTATGTCCCAAAGAAAATCGCACAGAGGTCTACATAAGTTATAAACTGATTGGCCCATTAGCTAAGGCTTCTTATTAACTCTTATAATGTATATAGCCCATTATTGGCACATTATTATTATCTGTGTTAGCCACATGGCTCGGTGCCTTTTTCAGTGGGGCAGGTCACATCTTCCTTCTTTGGTGTCTGGACAGGACTGGGGAGAAAGGCTTCCTCCTTCCCAGAATTCTTCTGTTCTCATTGACCCGCCTCTACTTCCTGTCTGGTTGTCTCACCTATAATTCCTTCCTGGCTACTGGCCAATCAATGTTTATTTAAAACATAATTGACAGAATAGAGACAATTCTCCCTCACCAAAAGAGAATTGAATAGGGTGTTGGTAAGAGACAAGCTTGTTATGCTCTCAAAATCTGGACAATTTACACTACAGATCCATGATGTCTTAAGGATGATGTACATCTCAGTAAACAGACCCTGGGAACCAGGTGTGAAATTTGATGCATATTATCCCAACAGTTGGAAGAGTGATGCAGAATTATCATAATTTTGGCACTATTCTGACCTACGTAGTGAAGTCTGCTCCCAAATAAGCAGGAAAACAGCCAAGTAAATAAACACAAACCACTCTGCTGCAAGACCTGAAGCTTAGAGAACACATTTTCACCATTTGGTATTGGATAAACAAGCTGGTGTCATTTTTCCTAGGAGAGACGATTTTTTTCCACTCAAATAATTCATTAGTTTCCTGAAGTTATTTGTATAGGATTGAGAACACACCCTAAATATTTCTAAAATAAAAAAAAGTAACCCAGCCTATCAAAACAAAGTACATATGGCTATGATCAGCACTGGTTTGAATGTCACAATGCTCTTGATACAGAGTTTCTTCTATTTCCTTGCTAGGTAGGCAATTTAATCATACACACAAAAGTGCTATGACTGACATTCCATAGTGATTAGGATGTTTCTATAATATGTGCCTTTCCATTTATGTACAGCCCTGGTTCCTGCCTCTTCTGTCTGGGATGCCTCATGGTTGAAAGTAGACAGGCTAGGGGAACAGTCACACCCACTATGTCTTCCTGAATAACTACCTGCAATGAGAATTCTGTAAACAACCAAAAAAAGGCCAAGACACTAAACCAATAGACAAATGAAATGCCTTAGAAAAAGATAACAATTATTTCTAAGAAAAATATAGAAATGAGTATTTTAAGCTAGAAAGATGCTCCAAGACACTGATTATTTAGGAAATCAAATCCACAACAGTTACCTTTCCATGAACATTAATGGAAATCTGAATTATGGAGAAGGTGCAGACATCAGAGGTTCTATGTCATGTTTCTAAGTATATAAAATGTTGTAGGTACTGTGTAAAAGCATTTAACAACTCATTACAAGAATTGCAAGAGTTCCTCTCCTGGATATGTAACAAAAGTAATTAACCAATGGCCTCAAATATATATTGGTACATCTATGTCCATGGTATAACTGTATGCAACAAAACAACACTAAGGATGTGAGAATAAAGTAATTTCTTGAGAAACAATGATTTAGTCACTATTTTATTAATATGACCTACTTTATTCCTAATCCTAGTGAAAGTCACAGTGCCACGGCATATATCCAATATAGTAACAAGGACACAATAATCCAAGTTATTCTTTACAAACATTCATAGAACACATTCCTGTTTCACCTCTGACATATAAACAGCCATGAAACTATCACTTGTAATAAGATAAAAACATGAACAGACTGAAAAGAAGTATCTTATTTTGAAATTTCCACATATTTTAGGTCATAATACAAATTTTACCACCAAATATATACAGACTAGGGCATTAATTAAAAAAAAGAACTATAGTAATGAAAACAGCATATCATTGGCATGAAAACAGACAGGTAGATCAATGGAACTGAATAGAAGACCTAGGCACAAAACCACATACCTATGGATACCTGGCTTTTCACAAAGAATCAAAAATTATACAATAAAAAAGAAAGAATCTTCAACAAATGGTACTGGCATAACTAGATGTCAGCATGTAAAAGAGTACAAATAGATCCATATCGATCACTCTTCACAAAACTCAGGTCCAAGTAGGTCAAACACCTTAACATAAATACAGTTACACTGAACCTGATATAAGAGAAAGAGGGAAATAGCTTTGAACATATTGGCACAGGAGACAATTTCCTAAATAAAACACCAGTAGCACAGACTCTGAGAGCAACAATTAATTCATGGGACTTCACAAAATGGAAAAGCTTCTGTAAGGCAAAGGACACTGTTAATAGAATAAAACATTAGCCTACAGAATGGGAAAAGATCTTCCCCAACCTCACATCTGACAGTGAGCTGATCTCCAAAATAATTATTAAAAAATATCAACAAACTAGAACCAAATAATTCAATTTAAAATTGATATACAAATCTAAACAGAGAATCTCAGCAGAAGAATCTCAAATGGCAGAAAAAAACTTAAAAGAAATGCTCAACATGCTTAAGCCATCAGGGAAGTGCAAATCAAAATGACTCTTAAATTCCAAGAATAGCCTTTAAATGTCATGTTTATATACCAATTCCTGCTTCTCAGTTCTGCCACTCTAAGGCCATAGGCTTTAAAGACCAAAGTCATGGTGTAGGAACAAAGAAGGGAAATCACAGAAATAACAAAAGGATTACCATTGTCAGTTCCCTCTTCCTTCCCACTTTACATACAATGCAATGAACTACCTAAAGATACAGTATTGTAGCAGTGCTTCCTGGAATCATTTTGCTGACATAAAGAGACAGTTTTGCAAGCATCACATGAGTTTCTATTTCCATGTCTACTATTTAACAGTTCAACAACAATGGTTTAGAGAGACCTTATGGCAGGAATTTACTGTTGTAGGGATTGACGTAACCCCATTTACAAGCTTCCACATCACATCTATCTCTTCAGTGAGAAGTAAATGGACAGGTGGCAAGATGAGATAGAGGAGGTCCCATGAACAATAGAGAGAAAACAGGGATAGCCTGCTCATTAGAAAGGCTTGATGGCTGATAGCCATGATCATTCTATCTCCCACTAGGTTCACAATCCCATTAAAAAGTCACAGGATTATAGTTAAGAATAATTCCCATATCTATTGATATGAGGACAAGTGTTTAGATTATTGTTAGAGATTATTACGGCATTGAATTAATGGCTGTAAATTCTCTTCCAGTAACCATTACCTCAGTACCACTGAGAACTTACCTAGTTTTCCAGTACCATTTATAGTTTCTCAATTGTTGAGTGGGTCTTAAGTCCTGTTAGAGATCTATTGATTATCACCAAGACACATGTGCCACTAATGCACCCTTAGTGATACTGTGTTTTGCTTGTCATTTAGTGTAGGAGGGTCCTTCTGTATTTGGGTTGCTTTTATTGGTTAATAAAGAAACTGCCTTGGCCTTCTGATAGGGCAGGACTTAGATAGACAGGATAAAGAGAACAGAATGCTGGGAAGGGGACAGAGCCAGGGAGAGCTGCCTGCCATAAAGCCTGCCAGGTCAGAGATGCTGAATCTTTCCCGGTAAGCCACAACTAGTGGCGACACACGGATTATTAGAAATGGGTTAAACAAAATATGTGAGAGTTAGCCAATAAGAGGCTAGAGCTAATGGGCCAGGCAGTATTTTAATGAATACAGTTTCCGTGTAATTATTTCGGGTACACAACGGGAGCCGGATGGCACAAGGGGCCCTGTGCCAGGAACGCAGCCCAAACTCCTCATTACTACAGTCATTGGTTCATAGGCATGATAGCTGGGTAGGACTGTTGGATGATTCCCTCCATTAAAAACATTGTACCTTTTGGTAACAAGAAAGCTAGTCCTCAGGGAGGGTGCATTTAAGTGAGTTCCATCTCAGGGTCACATGGGACCTGTTTCCAATGTACATATTGTCTTCAACAATAAAAGTGTACTCTACACTCCTCATCAAGAAAACTTCTCTTTGCAACAAAAAATGAAAGACCACTACAGATAACCACAATCAATCAAAATTTAGCATTGTGAAATCCAGCCTTAATGTATAAATTTACATTCTGACGCTGATGACCCAGAAAACATTGTTGACCCAGGGAACAATGTGGACAAGGAGGCAGACAAACTGCAAGGCCCAGATTGGGAAGTTGGCTGTAAGATTCTGTCTCAAAGTTATGTCAGAAGCTGTACCCACTATTACTTTCCAGATGTGATATCAACCAGGAAGACATAAAGGAACAGGCCAAAGTGGACAAGATAACCCCCAAGAGACCTCATTCCTACAGAAAGAGCTATAGGCGACCAAGGAATGCTGAGATGAAGAGAAACAGTCTTCCTCAGGGAAGAGCACACCAGATGGTATCCAACACCTAATGGTCAGCCTTGTAAACACAAATTCAAGTAACATTATACAGGCTGTACGCAATGACAAAAGATGAAAAGGGAAGCTGTGCATTCAAAAGAAAGCAAGGATGGACATAAGACAGTCTTTAGAGGGATAAAGGGAAGGAGAAATGTAATTATATTATCATTTAAATATTTGTAGAAAAACGTCTGGCAGAGCCCATTCCAAAGAATGGATATAGCTCCAATATGAGGAAGCTACACTGACAAGGATTATGGAGACTGAGATCAAGCAGGAAGTTCTGCTGGGAGGAAGAGGCCTCAGCTTTCATCAGATGCTCTCTGGCCTCTCTTCTGTCCTATCAGGCTTTCATTGCATTTATGAGTTGCTGCTTTTTCCTGTGTTCAGCCATAAAAGTCATCTGTATTTATGCTTCTCTGAGATTCCTCCAGAGTCATTTCCCTGGAATCCAAGTTATAAACAGAGGGACTCACAGATAAGGAGATAGAAACTTCTAAAGAACATCTTGAAAACTCTTTCCACAGAAAATTTAAATCATGTGTCCTGACAAACTATTATCTTAAACAAGAAGAGGGATAGAGACAGAAAGACGAAAGAAAAATACGGAGACAGATATTAGGACATTGGTGGCCAACATTTATAACCATTTTTGCTATGATCTAAGATCAGCAAGTAGTTGGCATATATTTATGTGTCTGATTGTAGTCCTATCTGTCTATGTATGTATGTATGTATGTATGTATGTATGTATGTATGTATGTATGTATATGTGTGTGTATTTATATTTATATATTTATCTGCATGTAAACTGTGTGTATATGCCTGTGTGTTCATATTTGTATGATTGTGTCTGTGTATAGATGTGCATCTTCATGTTTTGTATGTATGTATATCTGCTCATATCTGTGTATGTGTGTTTATATATGAGCATGACTGTCTTGGTGTACATGTTTAAAGATATATATGTATACATATGAGCATGTATATGTGTATCTGTGTGTCTACATGTTTGTGTGAGTGCATACATGTACATCTGCATGTTTGCATATATATGTCTTTGTGTACATGTATGGATACGACTATTTATTTCTTCATGTTCATGTGTGTGTGTGTGAATGTACATGGATGTATGTCTTTGTGCATGTATGTGCTCATTTGACCAGATCTGTGCATGTATGTGTATATGTGCTTGAGTGAATGTATGTATGAGTGACTGTGTAAGTGACTGTGTGTGTGTGTGTGTGTGTGTGTGTGTGTGTGTGTGTGTGTGTGTGTGTGTGAAGGGAATGTGGATCACTGAGCATCACACTGCTTAGACAAATCTCTTCTCTCAGAAATGTATCCCTTGCCCTTGCTTTGTGCTGTTTTTACCATATGCATAGAAATTTTTCTTAGGAAACACTCAGTGTGACTCCTTAGCCATTTGCGTCCTCCTGTAACTCTTTCACCTCCCCTTACATCTTATCCACCGATGATTAAAGGGTTTGGAGATATGAGGAAGCATTACATTCTGATTTGATCAGAATTATGTATTTAAAAATTAAAGGAAGAAGAAAAATGATTTTGACCTGTTTATTAATCCTTTATTTTCTACAACAAAATAACCGGAGGCTAGGAACCTTTGTCTCTGTTTAAGGTCCATACGACTGCATTACAGAATAACATGACTAACAGAAAGAAATCAAGTCACAAGCAGAAGGTTTGAGTTATCTGGACCGTTGGAACACATCTTAGGAATGGAACAGTGAGATTATCTTTAAACAACATTGAGGTATTACAGCAATGATTCTCATAAACAACTGATTCAGAAAAGAACTCTGTTTCAATGTACATAACTCACAGTTCTCGTATTAATGTTTCCGTATACATAGCTCAGGGTTCATATATAACTATTCAGTGTACGTAGCTCATGAGTCTGTCTGAGTGCTGTGGCAAGTTTGGGATGCTCAAGATCAAACTTCTGCAATGATGAACGTGAATAAACAGAAACACAGTTCAGGGTCTGCATCTAGATTATTAGTTAACTCTGCTCATAATTCATACACATTCCTTCCCTTGCATGTGCAGTCTTAGGAGAGAATCCTTATATGAAATTTAAATAGGAAGCCTCCAAACCCTTGGAGTTTCTATTTGCTTGACAAGTTCAACGTGAACTTTACAACCTGTTATAGAAATGATAAACAGTCAGTGATGCTGTGAACAGAGAACTGTTTTTTTCACAATAAATGAGAGGCTGCAAGATAAAAACAAAAACAAAGTGATGCTTCCCCCAGGGCACAATGGGTGTGACAACTTCAATGTGAACTCCACCACCTGTTCCAAAGCATTATCAGAGTTACACACAGTCAATGGTGTAGTGAACAGGACCTGGTTGTTTCATGATGAATGATAGACTGCAAGATAAGAAAGCAGGATGATGCTTCCCCGTGGTCACACTGAAGACAAAATTTCCCCTTTGAGGGTAGAAATCAGGGGATAATTCAAGATAACCAATGCTCATTACTTCATAGCTTTAGGTGAAGATCACAAGTTGAATTTCCTCTAGTGAAATGTTGAGGAATCAAGCAACAAATCAAAGCTGAATTCACATCAATTTCAGGTTCATAGTGATGCCAATTATTGTTTAAATTATACTTCATTTTAATTGATGCAGTAAATATGTGTAAAATGGGCATAATGTGATGTTTTAGTGTATATTTACATCATCAAATCAAGATAATTACCATGCACACAGACACAATGATTTGCAGGAAAACATTTTAAATTTAGTTTCTTAGCATTTTTGAACGTACATTGTAAGTATAGGCACAATGTTTTCCAATAGATTTCAAAATCCTTATTCATTTTGTCAGGATGACATTTTTAAATATTTTGAATAATATTGGTCTGTTTGTCCTTCCCATTTTTCAGCCTCTGGTAACCATCATTCTTCATTTGTTTGCATGCATTTCTGATTTCAATGTTTTGTGTATCATGAAGTGTTAATCTTTCAGTACCTGCCTGACTTAAGCATAATTTCTTCCAGATCCAAGCACACTGCTGCTGTCTGAAGACTGAATAGGCCACTGTAATTATAAACTCCGTTACATTTCTTGTTCTCTTACAGGCAGGCACCTGTGTAGCATAATCATTCCTTTACTGTGAGCAATGCTACCATGAACATGGCTAAGAAATCTTTCTGAGATTCTGCTATTCCATTACAATAAATCACCAACCCAGACTGTGGAAACATATGATTGTTCTCTTTTCAGTCTTTTGGGGGAGATTCTGTACTATTATCTATAAATTGCTGTATGATTTCAGAATCCTATTGTCAAAAATATAAAGTTCCCTTTTCTGGACTAACGAACTATCTGAGTTCTATCCCCAGAAGCCAAATAAGGTAGAAAGAGTGAACTGAATTCACTAAGTTGTCCCTTGACCCCTCTTTAAATTTAATCTCCACATCATGCATGTTCTTACAATAAATAAAAATTTAAAACTTAGAGATTTTCTTTTATTTATATTTTTGCCAATATTTATAATCACTTAACTACACTGTTTTTTGAAGAACATAGCCCTTTCTCACTGTTCTTTTCAGTAAACCTGAGTTAAGACCAAGTGACCATAAGTATGCAGATTCATTTATAGTTCTTTATTATGTTTGTTGAAGTGGGTTTTTTGTTTGTTTGTTTGCTTGCTTGTTTTTTGTTTTGTTTTGTTTGGGTTTGGTTTGGGTTTTTGTTTTGTTTTGTTTTTTGTTTTTTCAAGACAAGGTTTTTCTGTGTAACAGCCCTAGCTGACCTGGAACTAGCTCATGTAGACCAAGCTGGCCTTGAACTCACAAAGTCCCACCTGACTGGGCTTCCTGAGCGCTGGGATTAAAGTGTGTACCACCACCACACCAGGTGAAGTGTCTATTTTTATGATAGTGTCATAATATCTTGCTTGCTAATCTTTGTAATATTTGAAATCATGGCGCCTTGAGATTCAATCCTTTTCCTAAAGATTGCCTTAGCTATTTGGAATATTTCTTTGTCCCAATTTCTGTGAATATGATATTGTAAATTTGATTACTTTAAATATGTTCATCACTTTGGGTAGCATGGTTATTCACACTCTTGAATAACACTCTTTCCTAGGAAAGGAATACCTGTAATCTTCATAAATATGAATATGAGAATATTTGTCTCATCATTTTAAGAGATAAGAAGCCAAAGAAGAGCCAAAAACTCTTTATGGAACCATGAAGGAGGTGATGGCACTTATGTCCACTGTGCTCCTCAAATGGTAGATATCTAGGACACTCCACCTTTCTATGTCATTTAGATCAAAATACCTGGAAGATGGATGACCAGTGTCAATCTTAGCACTTAAGAAAGTATGTATTCTTGGGATTTCCTTATGTTAAAATCTGGTGTGCCCTTGGTTACCAATGCTTGCCTATGTGCTATATAGCCTTTCCATTTGGTCACCATGCCCCTGCCACCTGATTTATTCTTGCAAACAGACTCTGGATATTTGAAAAAACCGTTCTATGAAAATGGATGGGGGTAACAATTCTGAATGTCTTGCAGACACAGAATAGATTCCTGAAGCATGCACACACATAGTGTGTCTTCAGTGGCACAGAAGGTATTTTCAATCCACAGCCTTGAAAAGAAGACTGACTGATACTTACTGGCCAAGGAATGAGGGGACTGTGTTCTAGCAAACACCCTACCCGCAGAGACACAGCACTCCTCATAGTTGCCACCCTTCTAATCACAAGGCTTTACACCCACATGTTCTGCAGGGGCCCTGTCCTACCACAGAGGCCCAGCAGGCCCAGCAGGGCCAGGCATTCATCTAACAAAGTGCGCGAATCTGGGTAGAATCACGTTTTCGCTTGTCTCCATGGTGACAAAAAGCAGAAAACAGGCAATCAAGGATAATAAGCCCCGTGGGCAGCCGGAATCTGTGAGAGCAAATTAAGCCCCCATCTTTCTTCCTCATTTTCCCCACCCCCATCACCTCTTGGGATTATAAACACACGTCAAACCCAGGCAAGAGGGGCCCTTCACTGCTCGGTGCCATGGCAACTGACTCACTAGCTTTCCTCCCTCCATCCTGTTTTTCCCCATTAGCCTGGATACAGCACCTTTCTGAGAAAAAAAAGAAAAAAAAAAGAAAGAAAAAGAAAAACTCAAACAATCTGGTGACAATATGGCCACTTCACAACAACCAATCCCTGAGCCTGCCCAGAAGAGGCTTTTAGGGGTCGGCGACCTAGACAGGACAAAATGCAGCAAAGATGGATCATTTGCCCACCCCAGAACAAAACAAAACTGCTTTTTTTTTCATGCAATTTTCCTCTTTCTTCCCCTACTTACTTATTTTGAAAAATTTTAAACCCACAGAAATGTTGAAAGGATAATAAAGTAGTCTTCTATAATAGCTTCACCTAAATTCACCAATTATTTACAATTTGGCAGATTAGCATTCTTGCTCGCTATTTATCCATCCACCTCCAACCCTATTTATCCACCGGCAATCCATCTTCATATATTTGCTTTATTAGTGCACAGCTATGATGGCATTATAGCTTCAAAGGTAATTCAACTGAAAAATGTTAATATATATCCTTAGTCTTCCAAATGCCTTACAGCTTTTAATTTTTATCTTATTCAGAATATGAATAAGATCTATGCCATTGGTTAATTTGTCTCTTTAGTCTGTTTAGATCCACAATTACTGCCTTTCTGATCTTGGGGTGTGTGTGTGTGTGTGTGTGTGTGTGTGTGTGTGTGTGTGTGTGTGCCATTGCAAACATATGACACTGTGAGTTTTTTAAGGTCCTCACAGTATTTTCTAATATTCTTCACTCTCCCTTGTTTCCAGCAGACTTGATTCAGGTGTATAGGCAGAATGGAGTGATTAGCCTTCTGTCCATGGCAATGGGTTGCCTTTCTGCTTGATAATGGTTTTGAATGTATTTGATCATAGGAGAGATGCATTTTTCCCTAGGGATGGGTGAGTTGCCATTAGTGGGATGTTTGGAGATATCCAAGGCCCTTTTACAATGTCCTTCACCTGATGATATGTATGAATTAGTTACTACAAAGCAGGTGGGAGGTGATTATTCTCTACCTCTATGATGCAATTTGTCATTATTACCTAGCAATAGAAAGAAGAATCCCCCACTGCCCCACCAAAAATCTGTCTGTCTTTTCAAGTTTCAGTAAGGCATTCAATGCATAGCTTGCATGTACCTAGGGTATAAAGTTTGATGACTTGGTGAGAATTCCAATGTATACGTAGCCAGGAAATCCTCACCAGGCAAATATATCATCCCTTCACAATCACACCATTTCTATATTAGAACTTATTTTATATTCACTTACATGTTTGTGAAACTTATGTGGACAAATATTTACAGAACATATTTTTAGCCTATATCATTTTGTCATCATAATAATTTTGAAATTCTTATATAAGTCTGTTCTTTCTAGTTGTTGAATAATCTTCCATAGATTTTTTCAAAAAGTAAGTAGAAATCATTTTAGATTTATGGGAAAGGTCAAACATATTATGCTGAGCTCCTGTAGGCTCTTTTCATTATCATAACATACAAGAAATTAACACAGGCTCACTGTAGGCTTTTGGCAAGAGCACTATAGACAGGAGAAATCCTTCTTTTGATGTAGCCTCTATGAATACATGGCCCCAATATGACTTTTGCTGCTATCAGAACTCTTGAGCACTTGTGGTGCCATTTGGTAGGTTTCTCCCAAGCAAATTCTTCTTTCTGTGCTTATTCGAAGCAAATTTCTAAGAAATTCAAACTCTTCTAAAAGATAATTGAATCCATATTTTCTTAGTGGTGTGTGTGTGCCTGTGCATTGTGTGTGCTTGTGTGTGTGTGTGTGTATGTTCATACAGATAGATTTAAATTTTTTAGCATTATGCTGTGATTATACAGGAGGTGGTAACACGGGCTTTTAATTCCAAAACTTGGGAGGCAGAGGCAGGTGGAACTTTGTGTGCTTGAAGCCAGCCTGTTCTACAGAGTGAGTTCAAGGATAGCTAAGGGTACACAGAGAAATCCTCTCCCCCCCCCGTGTGTGTGTGTGTCTATATTGTATAAAATAATATATATTTTACACTATGTTTTCTCTTCTCCCAACTCCTCCCAAAACCTCCTGACCCTTTATCCACCCATACCTAATCATATTCTTGTTGTCTCGCTCGCCTCTTTCTCCAAAAAACCCCCCAAAAAATGAAAATCAAAACAAAAAAGCAATAAAACTTAAAAAAAATTATTGTATACTAATTCGCTTTCTGCCTATGTGTGTGTTGTTCAGAAACATCCTCAAGTCTTAGGACAGGAACATGTGCATCTATAAAAGCATGGTGGAGGAAACCAGATAAAGATAACCCTAACAGAGTGAAAATATGCACAACAGGAACATCCTGTAGAAAACGTGTGTTTGGAAGGCATGTTGGGGCGGAGGAGGGCAGGATGGAAAAAACAGCTTTACACTCCCTCCCCATGCTGTGACCCATGAGCAAGGCACAGGTTCAGATAAAAATCATGAAAAGACAAAGAAAAATCTTTAATTGTCTGGAACTACCTGTTTAGAACCAGAATGTGCCATCACTTGCTTAGACATAACCACGAGCACTGTCCCCAGAAGTCCTAAGATGATTTAGCTCACAATGGACACTACTTCTCTCCTGATACTTATTTTTCAACTGTGTCTTGAGTTCAATCATATGGACCATGGTATCCCCTTATGTTCCTATTGCAGTTCATCAGAGCCTTTGGTAGAACAGTTGGTCAGGGCATTTCTCATGTTTCCAAGCTCACGAAAGTCATTCCTTGAGTGCCTTCTTTCTGGCCATTTGGCCCACAAGAGCCCTTCTGGCTCTCTGATCTCTTACTTCACCCTGGTCAACTTTCACAGGATTTTCCATTCCTAGTCTTAAATATATCATGGCAGCTGTTCCTGTCATTTCACTTTGCATGTTGCTTTGCCACTTGCCAATCCTTATTATTGCTGTCACTTTAGACACTTTGAAAACCTGTAAAGGCCCAGAAATACCTCATAACCAATTAATTTCCTACCCTGCTTCTGCTTCTCACTAGCTCCCTGACTATGTGTAAATTATTTTACTTTTCTAGGCTATTCACATTTTGCAAGCACACTTAACCAATGGCATAGAAGTCTAATGTTTTTTAAATGATTTAACTGTGCCAAGTCCTTGCAATAGGACTGTAGATCTTAGGAGTGCTGTAGAAAACTGGTTCCTGGTGAGGGTGGGGGACATGGATTAGTTTCTCCAAAATCAGAGAACTTCTGGAATGCAGGGTGAGGTTAGATATATGGACATTTGGGTTCAGTAAATACTGAACACAAAATACAGAAGACCAGAAGATTTCATGAAAAATGGATCAAGTTTCACAACATATCAAAATATGAGAAAGTGCATATTTTGGTATATTTAAACTTCCTGTGTCATTAGTTACAAAATGAAACCATAGGTATCTTATATCATTACTTTAAACCATTGATTTTAGATGTTACTGATAATTTCTTTATTTAACAGCAAAATCATTTTCAGCTCCTGGTCTGCCTAATTTGTTTTGTATCAAATTCTGGTATCTGGTGTGTAAGCTTCTAGTAGACACTCTCTGGACTCTTTCTATATGACATGTGTGACATGAATAAATGCTTATCCCTCATCACCTAGTTATTTCCCAAGGGATCTACCTCTAAATCTCATAATATTGGAGCTGAAGCTTCAACATGTGAAAACTGACATAGAAATAACTCTTTCATTTCTTGCTGTCTGCAGCATTTCAGTATAAATGCCCTCACATGGAAGATGCATTCATTTCATACAGATAGCCTCAAAAATCTCCTTTGTGGTGTTTGAGACCAAACTATAAGGTCAAGAATTAATAGCAAGCATTCTCCCACAAATGCCCACCCCTAGCATTTGTTTTCCCAGTGAGAGTCTTGCTTTATAGCACAAGATGGCCATGGATTTACAATTTACCTTAGCCTCCTCAGTGCTCTTAGATTGCAGAGATGACCCACCATGCTTAGTCTAAAACCCTTAAATTCTTTTCTGCACTACCTCTAAAACATATAGTTCAAAACATCATCAGAGGACTTGCTAAGTCATGTGTAGTGAGACTTAAATAACAATTCACCTTTCCTCTGCAACTGTGAGCCTGAGAATTGAACAAGTAGAATGCATCCCAAATGTTTTGGTCCTGCCATCCCTCTTTCATAGGGGAGAAATAATACATGAATGAAGGGCAATCATACAAAGCAAGTCAGCTACAGATCTAGCAAAGTTCTGGAACAATTCCCTGATTGTTCTTATACTTGTTATTGACAAATAAACATGCCCACATCTGAATAGTTCTGTAAAGTCTAATAAGTTAAATACTAGATATCAGATTTCCTTTCTTCATCTCTACTTGTTTTTGAAGTCAAGAAGAAATGTCAAAGATCAGTCAGTTGTTCTACCAAGGCTATTCAGGAACGTGATGCTTCATGACACACTGACTTTTTTTTTATCATTTCATATGTACATGTTCTTAGGGTCCTTCTACTAACATCAAGTTTTTCTTCTGTATGGATATCCAAAATATTTTCCAAACACTTAATTTACATTTTCTTTCATAATTCCATATTTGAGGGTTTTTTGTTTTTGACTGTTATAGCTGGCAATATTAGAAGGAACAAAGCCACTCCTTAAGCATTTTACTTTGAAGTATTTCTTAAATAAATAATAATTTTATGAATTTAGCAGAATATTATTAAGAATCATTTTGTTTCCGGGAAGTAGTGGCACATAGCTTTAATCCCAGCACTTGGGAGGCAGAGGCAAGGAGATTTGAGTTCTAGAGCTAGTTTCCAGACAGACTCCAAAGCTACAGAGCAAGCCTGTCATGAAAAACCAAAAAAAATATTTTCTTTGACTTTTTTGTCATTCATATTCGGTTCTATCCTAGGTCTCTGGGCTATCCCGCTTCTGGATCCTGGCTCTCCAATCAATATCAGGGGTGGCCTCCCTCTCATGGTATGCATCTCAAGCTGGGCCAGTTATTGGTTAGCCTCTCTAACAATTTCTATACACACTTACCCCAGAACATCATGTAGGCAGGACAAATTGTATAGTTCAAAGGTTTTGTGTCTGGTTTAGTGTCCCTGTACCTACATTGTAAGTATTACCTGGTTACAGGAGATGGTTGGTTCAGGTTCCATATACTCCATTGTAAGTATCTGAGCTAGGGTCTCCCTCATAGCTTCCAGGGAGTTTCCATTGTGTTAGGTTTCTAGTTCACAAGATCTAGTTTCTTATATGACATCAGCCAATGTTTTGTCAAAATGCACAGAGGCCACCAATTTTTTTTCCTAGGAACATACTCCTTACTTCTGAGATCCCCTATTAATGGTATTTAGGATCCATGTTCTCATCAAGATCTTATTCAAGACCATGTATACAAGGAAATGGGGGTTTGCTCCCTAGCCCCTCTCTTTATTTTCTATTCCTTCATGAGGATCATCTGTAAAAGTCTCTTGTAACAAACTTTGATTCTTCTAGCATGCAACTCTAAACTTTTACAAACTCAATAAATTGTTCAGCTCCAAAGATGCCTCAACATATTTAAGGATTCATTATAGACCTTCACATCTCAGAACCAACTCTGGCCTATGTAAGTGTCCTAACAATTCAGGTTGCTATATAGTAGTACCACAATATAAGCTAACCTGCTTTAAGCAACATAAAGCCATTAATCATAGTTCTGGGGTCTGCATTCTAAGATCTGGGCGGTAGTATGGTTGATCCTGATTACACCCATTCCTATTTGTAGACAGACCTTTTCTCCTTCCATGGACCAAAAGTGAACTAGATGGCTCTCTGGTTTATTTTTATAAAGTCACCAACAATGCATATGAAGCCCCAATGTCATGTTGTGATCAGCTTCCAGAGGCCATAGCCACAGAGTCTCACACAGGGTTTAAATATTAAAATAGTAATTTAAAGAGGAAAATTAAATATTGATCACATAAAATATTTTCATGAGTTCCTTTTTCTTTTGGCTCTGGCATATTGATAAAAAAGAGTTCTGCAAACACATTTATTGTACTTTTAAAGATTATTCATACCAAATTCAGAAATCGTGATAACTAAATTATCTTGCTGCTTACAAGAACATATTACACTGCTTTCTGGATTCAATTATTTCTGTTTAGAAATATGTCAGTCTTATTGCAGTTCATTTAAACAAAATGTGTCTTGTTCGGCTGGCTTCTTTCAAGGTTGTTCCCATTATCCACGGTGTCCAACATTTGCAGTAATGCTTTGCATTTACCCTGCCGTGATTTCACTGAACTTCCTCAGTGTGTTTATTCAGGTATGCAGTGACTTTAGAAAATTTGTGCACAATATTTCATAAAATTATGTAGTTTTGTTTTGTCTCTCTTTTTATATTTTTATTTCAAGTGTTTGATATTTTCACTTTCTTCTGGATGTCTCAGATGTGATTTTCATTCCTTTTTTTGTAGCTATTTTTATATATTTACTTTTGAAGTGTCTCTTTAGTTCTTACTCAGTTTCTTAAGCTACTGGTTCTTAATTTTAGGCATTGTGTATTTAATGCTCTAATTAAACTTTTTTTTATTTTATGCACTAACATTGGAAAACATATCTTACCTCTTCTGTGTATTTTTCTTCTATATGACAAAACTATTAACAAAATTTGAAATGATACCATCAACTAATAGTTTTCTGGTACATGAGCAAAAACTACTTTGCCAATAAAATCACCTTAAACTCTAACACATAAAGTAAAACTGCCAATAATATTTATGATAGTTCATGAGAAAATAATATTGGATTCATTTTTACAGAAAAATGTTAAGTCATTTGTAAAATTTAGTTGACACATTATATTATTTGAACGAATTTCAAGAATATTATTTTTATGTTTTTTGTTCCCAGAAATTTTATGTAAATGACTTCACATTAGCATATGGCAGTACTTCCCTACACAGACCATGTAAAATTGAATGTGATGAGACAATGTTTTCAAGCTGAAGGTTAATGACCAGATAATATTGTCTAGAAAGCAATGACATATATCTCTGTAGAAAGCCAAGATTGGACAGAAAGAACTGTGCCATTGTAATAATAACAAATAAAACGTAATATTCTAACCAGAAGAACCTCTCTTTTTCACTTTCTCAGCATGTCTTGTTAAATATCTGCATACAAACTTGATTCTGGTTAGCTCAGTATGAACAAATAGACCTGCATGCTTTTCTGAGCTAAATAATTGCTTTAAAATACCATACTCTGGTTTTACATGTTCCTGCTTGCAGCAATATGAATCGCATAGCATGTTCTCAACAGCTGTGCTCGTCTCAAAGCCAAAAAATTCTTCTAGGAGTGAGCCTGGGTATTGAGAGGAGAGACTAATAACCCAGCTAACATAACTGCATGAGATATGCTCTTGGTTTAACTTGGAATACAATGTAAAAGATTTCTTTGTCTGTCATTCACTTGCTTCTCTTGAAATTTCATGAAGTATAAATTATTTAAAATCACAGATTACCAGTATATTGGTGCATACATTATGGAGACCTTCATTAGGGGATCTCCTTAATCCATTTCAAAGTTCAGTGAGTACAGTGTCTGTCAACAGAGAAACAGGTGGGTAGCAGTAAGTAAATGTTGAGCAGTATTTTGTTCTATCTCCATAGCAACAGGATGGAAGAAGTTCTATTAAGATATATTGCTTCCAGCAAGGAGGCAAAATGCCAGGAAGATGGTCTCGCCTTTCCATGTATCCCCAGCTTAATTTCTCTGGTTTCTCTCCAGAAATAAAATAGTTGAAAAGTGTAGAACACAATATATGAATACATTATAAAAATAATATCACCCGTACTATAGAAAGATGTCTCATGATGAGGAACTTCCTCCCAATCTTTCTTTCATGTGGCAATAATTACATTTTCAGTATCAGTGATTGACTCTTACTTTATTAGATTTTATTGCTCCATTTATTGCCTAGGCATGTACCATGGTTTTAGCAATGAAATGTGAGGAGTAGTGACAAATGTCACGTTTTAACATAAACCTTATCGTCATCATATGCTTTTGGGATTGCTTTTGTTCTTGCTGTCAGAATAATAGCATGCCTCCAACCTGATTCATGGAATTACGAAAATGTGAAGAACTGTAATTGACCTCTACCAGTGACATAGTAAACGAGAAAGTAGTATTTTTAATTATGTGATATTTTGGTGCTTTATTTCTGAGTGGCAGTAACCTGGTGAATTAGGAAGTAAGAAAGGAAGCTATATCCTTTGTGAGGAACCACCGAACCTAAATACTAAAATATTTCTCTCCAGTCCACAGAAAACCAAAAGGTTACCAAGCACTGATTAGATCCAGAAAATTTCAGTGGTCCAAGTTTTTATTGAGAAAATTATTTTCTAAAATGGTTGTGCATGGCGATTTGGACTGTAGTTATAAATTTAGATAAATAGATTGGTAACTGGTAATAACTAACATGCTCTGGCTACTGCCATATAAGATAGTCAGGAATGAAAAAGATAAAGTGATTATGATTCCAAAATACCCTTGAATATACTCTATCAGTCACTGAAAATTCCTACCAGGACAAACTTCTAGTCTCTACATCCTGCCCCAGTACATCATGGGGTGGGGACCAAACCTGCAAAACAAGGGCCATTTGGGGGTTGGTTCTCTGGATACAAACTACATAGTGCAGGAGCATCCAGTCAATGCTTCTCAGGCAAAACACACAAGGGAACAAGAGAATCAAACTATGTCTCATTCTTTGAGCCCCAGTCAATGAAATTTACTTTGTTTACATTGTGGTTCATCAACTTACAAGTGGTGCATATCTTAAAAATAATTACACTTTAGAATTACATGAAATAAAACCTAATTAGATTTAGAATGTGTTATGTTGACAAAATGTTTATATACATTTGAGTCATAAAATGTTCTTTGAACCAATAATATTTTCTTCACCGTTCAGCAAGATACCATTCTTTAATGCCTGATTCTATTGTGGGCAAGAAAGGCGATAGAGAATGGAAGCTCTTCAAGAAGCTGGAGCTGGAAACCACAGAGTCCAACTGGAAGGACTTCCCTTAGGGACTGAAAAAGATGATCTGATGGTAGAGGATTTCTCCCAAAGTTTGTCTACAAGATTTCAGACTTCCCACAAAGCCACAAGAGCTGAGTATGTCCAACAACATTGTTTCCTCACTCTGGTTATGAGTATTTTAGATGATCCTGGCCCTGTATCACATGTTGACAGATGAAGAACAAGCAATTTATATTTACATCTATAAGTACTGAGGGTTTACCATGTTCTACTAGATGCAGTCTGTTAGTGTGATTAAATGATTAGATGATGCTTTGATATTTTCACTGGAAAAGGTATCAAATGTCTTATGCTTATAGGAAAAAAGGTGTATGAATAAAAGGTTGGATTATAATAGATTTTGTTATTTTCATTTGATCCACCACACATTCTAAACCCCACAGACCATGAGCCTTCCAACATCCATCATTTCAAATATGACAGAAACATACAGACTGATTGTTAAGGACCCATTAAAGGGTACATGCTCACATTAATTTCTGCTATAAGAATGTGATGTAATTTTTGCCTAGATATAAGAAGCTACATCACATGAAACTATAATAAACAGCTTATATATTTGAACAATAAACAAATGTTCATGATGACAGGTCATCATGATTGGAGAGTGTCTGGTGGATGCACAGCACCTTATTAAAAGCTAACTGGCAACTTATCATACTTCTCATTTCTTTGGAAGAAACTGAAAACAAAGAGTATCATTTTTCAAAATAAAATTTCTTTTCCCCACAAATACTAATTTTCAAATGTCTTGTCTTTTCTCTGTTCAAATCATATACATAAGAAAGAACTCTTTCATGATTTCCTTGAGGGGAGTAATCTTAGATGGTTATAAGAGCCAAAAAAGCAGAAGGACGCAACATGTACACCAGGGGCCCAGAAGGTGAGAAACAAAGAGAAGGTAATTCAGCCAACTGAAACTGCTTTTCTGCTATCCACAAGTTAGGCCATTTCACAAGTTAAATCCAGATTTCACACTGAAGGACATGCTTCAACATAGTGCTCGTCTATCATCCTATGTTGGACCCCAACTCTAAGTACAATGCAACTGACAATCTCCGATCACCACCCAAATGATACTTCCCCTTCTCAAACTCCCAAATGCTCTTCCTTTAAGGAGAGTATTCAGGAACATGGGAAAGCTATCTGTATCTGTAGATAGGGACTGGACTATGGAGAAATTTGATCCCATTTCTGTACTCCATATGCTATTTGAGAGACCAGCAAAAAGGTTCTTTCCTCAGGGTGGGGGGACAGCATGTATAAACAAATATGAACAGAGACAACAAATTTGAGTGAGGAACTTCCATTTCATTGTCTTGATCTGTATTAGTTTATTATTACCCCTCTTGGACATTTGGAATATTCTGGGTATCATAGTTCAAACACAAAGCCAATTTTATGAGAATTCCGTGTAATTTACTTGGATGCTCCATCAACACCAAGTAAGGTAAATAAAAATCACACTCCATACAGTGTGAACTAAATATAAATGCCTTCTTTTAACTGGTCACCAATGAACATGGTTTCATTCAGCTCAGCAGTGCTGGGCCTGTGAAACCTTGAAGTCCTCTCAAAAGGGGAGATAAAATGACAGGAGATCCTTATGTCCTTCCTGCAGTCTTCCAGCATAAGCATAAAAAACAAGCAAAATATAAGGAGTAAAATCTTAGAAGACTTATGAGATACCTGAATCAAATTTCCAAAATTGGACAGGTTTTCAAATTCTAAAATATTCTCACAGTCAAGAGAAGCCAAAGTATATCTGATAATAAATCTAATGCTGCTTCATGGAAAGAATAATTCTGGGACAGAAATGTGTGTGTGTGTGTGTGTGTGTGTGTGTGTGTAGGCATATATATATGTACATACATACACACACACACACACACACATATATGTAGGCACAATCAGTAAAGCACAACTTTAGTAAACACATTTCAGCGTGGTCAACATTGATTCACTAGTTTGACTGGTGAATAATACTCTTGCAGAATATTAAAGAGTAGGAAAGCTTATGCTGAGTACGGGAGGGTTTATACTATCGCTGCAATTCTTCTTTACACCCAAGACCAACTATGGCACATTTTCTCCTTCCGTACAAGCATCCAACACAGGACTATAAAGTCAAATGCCTTCAAAATTTTTCAAGCCCTTATTCATCACTCACCCACCCAAGGAGAAAAATTCAATAAAAAGACTCTATAGTACCCCTTCTCCAGTAAAAAAATAAATAAAGAAAGAAAGAAAGAAAGAAAGAGAAAGAAGGAAGGAAAAATGGAAGGAGCTAATAAGTTATATGGGAAATTGTCAAGGTTGAAGACAAAACCTTCTTGATATATCATCTCCTTTAATAAAAGCTGTGAAAACGTCATAAACATTTTCTCTGGAAGGATTTTTATATCTAATGACAACAGTGAACCAAGTTCAAAGCCTCTCTTACTATCCTGACTCAGGCATTCAGTTGCCAGCACTCCATCGCTACCATTTGCTGAGCAGGGATTCTGAGAATTTGTGGCATTAAAGTAAAGCAAGATCTTGCCTAGATGTTTCATAGCTGAGCTTCCTAAGGCTTGGCTGGCTGGCAAACCCTGCAGGTCAGCAAACAGGTGTCCACACTGCACTGCAATCTCTTGAGCCTGTGAAAATCGTTTGATTACACATTCAGAGATCGCTTTGGAGACTGACTCTTCCAAAGAGTGGCAAATTGAAAACATCACATATCCAATTTCCAACATCCTGCTCTGGTGGCAGATGAGTCATGCACACTGTGTCAGCATCTCATCATCTCTGTTCAAGCTTGGCAAAAAATATGTGGGCAGAGGCAGCAGGTGAGTAATGGGGTCACCATGGAGCAGAACACTGATTCATAGATGGCCTTTAACTCCCAGAAGTACTCCCTCTCTTCACTCCCGCTGAAGTTTCACATACAGGGGCCTTTAAGTACCCTTTTCTATCATGGATTTGCCTTACACAACACATAATTTTTCAAAGATTATCAACCAAAAATGCCATGTCATGTATCTGAGTTCTGCATGAGCAACAGTACCTGAAACTATTTTATGTTCCATGTGTGGTTGGAAATACAAAGGCAGGTCAACAGCCGTACCACCCTGAATGCGCCCGATCTCATCTGATCTCGGAAGCTAAGCAGGGTCGGGCCTCGTTAGTACTTGGATGGGAGACCGCCTGGGAATACCTGGTGCTGTAGGCTTAAAAAAAAAAAAGAAAATACAAAGGCAGAAATAAGGCTCTGTCTATGCAGGTTTTTTAAGGGGGTATATTTTGGGTTTTGGGGGGGTTTGTATAGTTTTATTGATTTTTATTGAGCTTTACATTTTTCTCTGCTCCCCTCCCTGCCTCTTCTCTCTCCTTCAACCCTCTGCTTCTCCCAAGGTCCCCATGCTCCCAATTTACTCAGGAGATCTTGTCTTTTTCTACTTCCCATGTAGATTAGATCTACGTATGTCTCTCTTAGGTTCCTCAGTGTTTTCTAGGTTCTCTGGAATTGTGATTTGTGGGCTGGTTTTCTTTGCTTTATGTTTAAAAACCACTTACAAGTGAGTACATGTGATAATTGTCTTTCTGGGTCTGGGTTACCTCACATAAAATGATGTTTTCTAGCTCCATCCATTTGCCTATGTAGGTTTTTTGAAACCATCCCAGAGATAGATATAAGTATGAAAGCAGCCAGGTCAGACAGAGAGGAGACACACATGCAGACACCACCCTAACATCCATGTTCTCCTCAACCTTCATAGTCCAGAAGAACCATACATGTAGACAAGATGGACTACCCATATACCTCTACCTTTCCTTTACTTACATGACAAACACAGTTAATCCTCTCCAGCTTCTTTGTTTTTATTGGTATTGCTTGTTCCTTGTTTTTGTTTTGCCAGTGACAGTAGTAATTGCTTTTGTTGAATAGAAATCTCAAATAATCCAGGCTGACTTTGAAATCCAAAGTCTCTTGACCCTACTTCTTGAACTCCATAATCATAAGAATGCAGCACAATGCCCAGTTCCTTCCCATATTTTATCTTATAAATGCTGTGGTTCCCCATTAGGTCTGATGTCAGCCTTTATTCATTATCTGATTAATAAGAAAAGTCTAACATGCTAGAGAAATCGTGTTAATTGTTTTCCTTTAAAGTTCATGCTCCATACATCAAATTAATCTTGGTTGTCATTTATATTGGATTGCAATGCCCCTAAGAAATTAACAAAGTACTCTGTGTGTATAAGAGAGAGTGTGAGAGAAAAATTTCAAAACCCAAAAGTACACTTCTCATTTTCACATTGCCATTCATCCACAGCAGGAAGACCTCTTATCCCTAAGACAATTACAAAGAAAACCTTTGGATGTTTAGATGTTTACTGTCTGGTCTTGAAACCTGTACTGAGTGCTCTGTTCAGAGGGTACTTTGGGGATGAAAATGAGGGCTAGGACTGACAGGGAGAGGAACTGAGATTTATGACCTTGGTCCTCCTTCCTCCCTATTTTCTCTTCAGTCCTTTTTCTCTCATCAATCCACCAGATTGAAACGTACCATTTATTAAATTAGACTAGCTGCCCATTCATTCTGAGTCATAGCTCACAAAATATCAAATTTGTTCTAGTCCGGAATTAGAGACTCCAAATTGTACCATCTTACAGTTAAACTTACTTTACTGGCAGAAGGATGGCTGTTTTCAGGAAGCTATGTTTATGATAGATTTTGGGTTGACATTTCAAACATGTTCCATTAGCTCCCAGGAGTCCAAAGAGAGGGATTGATTGATGGCAAGAACAGATATGCAAGCCCACATTGCTGCACCCATTAGTTTACAAGTGGTGGAGGAAACAAAGACATAGAGGAAATCTGCTTGCTTGACAAATCACACAGCTTACTGTCTACCAGTTCTACTTTCACAGAAAGACAGAGACAGCAAGACAAAGAGAGACTGAAAGAAACAGACAGACAGACAGACAAACAGGCAATATGCAGACAGAAAGACAGAGAGACAGGCACAGATACAGAGAGCTTTGCAAATCAGCTACCCCAAACTCAAAAGCTAACCTTTTCTTTTATCTCTCAGTCATTATGTCCAATAATTATACAAATCTTACTTAACCAGCTTAGCAGAGATTTACATAAATGAACACTCAAGCAATCAGTTCCCTTAATCAGAGAACAGAGAATCTCCAATATCTGGGAAAAGTTTTCTGTTCTTATCTAGTGATAGTCTTCATTTAAATATTTTCTCTTATCTCAGCTATATAGACTTGTTTTGAATATTATTGAGCTTCTGATCAGTAAAGTCATATAGTATGTGAACTTATTCACTCAAAATTATGAGATTAATTTTCATGCAAGACATATGTATACATTTATTATTTTTTCACGTTCATTACTGTATAGTATTGCAATGTTGGTCTATGCCATAATGAATTGTCCCATGACTAATAGAAAGTTGTGTTTTCTTCAATTTCTGGCACTGTGAATAATTTTATGTCATTATAAATATATTTTGATATAATACATAATATAAATCCATAGCCAACTATATCCTATGTGAAGAAAACTTTATCTTATAAAAATCAGGAATGAGATAGGGCTGTCCACCATCCACACTCCTTTTCAATACAGTACTCAAACAAGAGCTGGTGCAGTAAGAAAATATAAGAAAATTAAATAGACACAAATATTAAAAAATAAAATCAAATTATTCATATTCTTGAAAAGTATATTATTTAGGAGAGATTTCCCCAGAAGAATTTTTCCAAAAAATCTCCAGAGATGATCAACACTAGCAAAAAAGTTACAATATACAAAGATACAAAATTAACTTACAAACATCAGTAGCCTTTCTATGTATCAGCAGGAGATGAATGAAGAAAAATTTCACGGACACACTACCATTTATAATATCCTCAAATGCAATAAAATATCTTGAACATAATATAAACAATGAGAAGGAGAGTTCTACAGAGAAAACATCAAATCTATAATCAAGAAAGACATTGGTCACAGGTGGTTACTCCAACTTTTTTGTATCTGTGGATGTTTGCTTTGTTACCGAGTATGTGATCAATTTTCAAAAAGGTTCCATGAGATACTGAGAAGAAGGTATATTCTTTCCTGTTTGGGTGGAGTGTTCTATAGATGTCTATTAAGTCTATTTGATTCATTACATATGTTAGTTCTTGTATTTCTTTGTTAAGTTTCTGTCTGGTTGACCTGTCCATAGGTGAGAGAGGAGTGTTGAAATCTCCTACTATTAGTGTGTGTGGCTTGATGTGTGCTTTGAGTTCTAGTAATGTTTCTTTTACATATATGGGTGCCTTTATATTAGGGGCATAGATATTCAGGATTGAGACTTCATCTTGATGAATTTTTCCTGATATGAGTATGAAGTGTCCATCTCCATCTCTTCTGATTGATTTTAGTTTGAAGTTGATTTTGTTAGATATTAGTATAGCCACACATGCTTGTTTCTTAGGGCTGTTTGATTGAAAAACCTTTTCCCAACCCTTTACTCTGAGATAATGTCTGTCATTGTGGTTGAGGTGTGTTTCTTGTAAACAGCAGAATGTTGGATCCTGTTTTTGTATCCATTCTCTTAACCTGTGCCTTTAGGTGAGTTGAGTCCATTGATATTAAGCGTTATTAATGACCAGTGATTGTTAACTCCAGTTATTTTCTTTTTGATGGTAGGGTTTGTGTGTCTCCCTTCTTTGAGTTGTGCTGGTGGAGGGTTGTCAGATGTCTTTGTTATTATGGGTGTTGTTTCCTTCTTTAGTTGTGGTTTACCTTCTAGTACTTTATGTAAGGCTGGGTATGTGGCTATACATTGCTTAAATTTGTTTTTATCCTGGAATATCTTGTTTTCTCCATCGATGGTGAAAGAAAGCTTTGCTGGGTATAGTAGTCTGAGCTTGCATCCATGGTCTCTTAGTTTCTGCAGCACATCTATCCAAGACCTTCTGGCTTTCATGGTTTCCATAGAGAAGTCAGGTGTAATTCTGATAGGTTTACCCTTATATGTTACTTGACCTTTTTCCTTTCCAGCTCTTAATATTCTTTATTCTATATGTTTCCTGTTTTGATTATTTTATGGTGAGGGGATTTTTTTTATCCAGCCTATTTGGTGTTCTGTATGCTTCTTGAACCTTCATGGGAATATCCTTCTTTAGGTTGGGAAAGTTTTCTTCAATTTTGTTGAATATATTTTCTGGGCCTTTGAAGTGGTATTCTTCTCCTTCTTCTACCCCTATTATTCTTAGGTTTGGTCTTTTCATGGTGTCCCAGATTTCTTGGATGTTTTGTCTTATGAATTTTTTGGATTTGTTGTTTTCTTCAATCACTGAGTTTATTTTCTCTATCATCCTGTGTTGATGAATCAATATAATTATTATCAGAAAAATCACTGTCCTACCAAAAGAGATTTAAGGGTTCAAGGTGACCACAATCAACATATCCACATCATCCTTGATGGAAATAGAAAAATCCCTGATATTCACATGAAACCAGTACAGATCCTGGATTGCTATCACAATCCTGACCAAAAAGAACCAGACAGGAGAAATTGCCATTCCAGATGTCAAGAAATATTGTAGAGTTCTAGTAACAAAAAGCAATATAGAACAAGGACCAAACAGACATGTAGACCAATAGATCAAACAGAAGACACAAACATGGGGGCTAATAGCTTCAGCCATGTGCTATTTGACAAAAACATTAAAAATATTCATTATAGAAAAGATAGCATCTTCAACAAATGGTGCTGGGATACTTGGAACCCACATGTAGATGGATTAAATTTTATAATATTTATTAACATTTTATAGGTGTTGGAAATAGATTTCTGAATAGGACTCCTTTTACCTAGTAATTAAAGCCAACAAATGACAAGTGGAAATTCATAAAATTAAGACACACAACTAAAGAAGCAAACAGTTGGGTAAAAAAGGATCCCACAAATTAGGACATATGTAATATTATATAATGCATATAATTATAACATATAATTGTGTATTATCACATATATATATAGAGAGAGAGATTCAAGAATAAACAAGATGCAATTATAAAATGGGTGCTGGGTCTAAACAGTGAATTCTCAATGGGAGAAAAAAATACATCAGAAATACTTCAAAAAGTTTTCATCATTCTTAGGAATTAGGAAATGCAAATCAAAACAAGTTTGTCCGTTTGTCCCCCAGCAGTCAGAATGGTCATGCTCAATAAGGCAAGTGATAAAAATGTCAGCAAGGATATGGGGAAAGATTAACACTCTTCCACTGTTGGCAATAGCTTGAATTGTTGCAACCACTCTGGACATAAGTAAGTAAAATCCTCAAAAATATGAAGATAAATCTACCACACATAAACTAGCTACAGACTTCTTTGGCATGTACTCACTCAGGTGTTACAGACACTTGCTTAGCATTGTTCATTGCTGCCCTATCCATAATAGCTAGGAAATGGAAACAACTTAAATGTACTTCAACTGAAAAATAGACAATGAAAAGGAGTTGCATAGCACCACTGAACGTTATAAGGAAAAATGTAATTTGTGTGTCAATTATGAAACTAGAAAGGATCATATTGAATGAAGTAACCCAGACCCAGAAGGACAAACATTCCATGCTATTTCTTATTGGAGGCCCCTAGCTCCAAATTTTAAATGTGAGTATATAATGTAGAGTCACCAGAGAAATCCAGAAAGTAAAAATGGACAATGAGAGAGGATCCTAGAAAATGAAATAGCAAGAAATGGTGTTATAAATGGGGAACATGGAAAAACATGGAGGGGGCTCTAATTGTGTAGGATGAGGAAGGTCAATAAAGAAAGAGGGAGTGAAGGTGTAAGTCATAAAACAATCCCACACCAATTTAGAATTGTGATTAATAAAGTGGTTATTTATTTAAAGGGAAAAACTTGCAGATCACTGCCCCAGAAAACAGCCCTCTGCGTGATCAGGAACGAAGTCTAACAGCCGGAAGCCAGAAGCAAGAGAGCAAACACACGGCTACCTCTGCTTTTTAAAACAAAAGAGACCACGCCCCAGTGGGCTGGTATCTTAAAGGCTATTGGCTGAAGGAGCAGAAGTAGCTCCCGCAGCACCTCCCCCTTTTGTTTAAGTAAGAGAGTTCCAAACCCAATACAAAACAATATACACTAGGAACAGATATCAAGTATAAGATTAGAATTACAATCTAATCTTATATCTAATTATAAACAATATTAAGCAAGGAACATATGCTAAATGTTTTAATAAACATTCTATCCTAAGGAGTCTAAGTCTTGTATTGGAGATGGCTTGGCTAGATCATAATAGGACGGTAACTATGATTATCTAATCTTCAACCTTATCAAAGACCTGAGAAGAGAGATAATATTACTTGAGCAGGCAGGAAGTACAATCAAGTAGCTTCCAAAGTGAGCAATATATGACAGAGACAATTAGCTACCTGAGCAATCACCCAAAGTCTCATTTTGCAACACTGAAGCAACCAACTTTGGCTATGGCCTAGAATAACTGACAGACCATTTTCAAAGGCAAGAAATTTTTCAAAACCATCTTACCCTGTCTTGGCAAAATTGGACAATCCTGTTTATCCATTTATGGATACTATATCTTGTCAGTGGTTGAGGCATGGGCATTTCTTTGCGCAAAGGCCAGTTTTTGCCAAGAAGAAAACAGGCTCCAAGTGGAATGTCTTTGGTGCTCAACATTCTCTCGGGAATAGATCAGTGCTGCCAGGAGCAATTATGTCTCATGTCAACAAAACCCTAAGTTATTTAAATGCCATGTTCCACAGATCCTTGAAGTGGTTGAAGATTATCTATCTATACAGAATATAAACTCTATGTATCTAAAGGACCTGACTAGTCTAACTATAAGTATGACAACCATAGATGACTATTGATCTATAATTCTTAATACCTATCTAATTTAAAGACTAAGACAATAAACAACTGTGCAATAAATGAGGACAATGACCTCCAAAAGTAAACAATGTACAAGTATCTTGATCAGAGGCAGAAATGTACACTGAAAAATGGTAAATATATATATATATGTATGTATGTATCAATACATAAAAATGTTTTAAACAGAGGTAGGAGCATGCATGCGTATAATATTCAATATAATTTAACTTTGTAGCAATATGCAAGAATCTATACCAATTTAATTGTCTATAAACAATAACTCACAAATACCAATCTATTATCCCATCATCCAATTTTCCCTCTTTCATTTTTTCAAAAAGGTCCCTGAGCTTATAAAATTCCTCCCCCAGCCCTCAACCATACACCAACTATAATCAACCCCTAAATGATGTCCCTAAGCCTGAGGGCAAACTTTGCTGGGCGAGGGGACGTCGTCTTCTAGAATTACTTCCAGTTGTCATGGGGGCAACGTTCTTTATAGCGGATCCTGTGAAAGTGAAATGATGGTTACATTTCAAGATTAATGTCTGGTAAGATTGCAAATAGTCTCTGAGTATTTTGTGGAAGTCTGTCCAAAACGTTGTAAAATGTGCACCATTTCAGCTAACCAAGTTGAAACCGTCTTGTGCAGCTGGTACCTAAAACACGTCCTGTAGTAGCACTATCAGTGTCATGACATCATATCAACCAGGTGGAGTTGTTGTTATGGGGCCCCATCTTCTTCCTGGAAACTTCAATGATTACTGCAGGAAAATTCATTGTTCATTGTGGAAAACTTAAACATTACTTATAGAGACATATACAGACATATATATTCAATGAAAGGTATGATAAAGACAAAAATAGATACGAAGAAAAGCAAAGATATTTTCTAAGTTCTTTTTTCTTTCTGTCCCACATGAAATGGCTCTTGACATGAGATAGAAACTCTGGGTTTTTTCTTTTAACAACATGCTTGGATTTAAAGAAGGACAGAGCCGCTGTCCAAGTCTAAAACCAGCTCTATATATTCATAAACATATACATACATACATATACATATATAAAAATATATACATTTTATCATTTGTACTTACGAACAATATTTGATTTTTTTTGATGATCCTTATTGGATAGTTATTTTTCAACTGTCATCATTCAAACTTCAGGGGTTTCTTGAATTTTTGAAGATGAGTATTTTCCTGCAAAGACAAGAACAGGACCCTGCCCCCATCCTAAATGCTTTTCTTACCACCTGTATGGCTATCACCAGTGTGGATGAGCTGTCATTTCTCTGTTTCAATAAGTTTCTCCTTTTCAAAGCGAATCTTTATTAATTTTGATGGTATCCATACTTTTTCATCTCCTGTGGAAACAAGAGCAAAACCCCTTCCCCAGTGTAGTACATCTCCTGGTTTCCATTGTGAGGTCAACACATCCTTGAAATATACTGGTTGATTTGATTCAGAAGTTTTTTTTTCCATTATCCAATGCCTCTCCACTGCTGTTGTTCCTTTCTCATTAGCGTTTAAAAAAATCAAGGTTAGCAAAGCATTATGCAATCTATTTCTGGGGTTATTTTCAGTCCCTTTCTGTTTGTTCAGCATATCCTTTATTGTACAATTTGACCTTTCTATAACTGCCTGACCTGTAGGATTATTTGGTATACCTGTAATGTGCTTTATATTATAATAAGCAAAAAAGCATTTCATTTTCTTAGATACATATGCTGGACCATTGTCTGTCTTGATTTGTGCAGGTATACCCATGATGGCTATAACTTCCAATAAATGTGTGATTACTGAATCAGCCTTTTCTGAGCTCAGGGAAGTTGCCCACTGAAAACCTGAATACATGTCTATGGTGTGGTGTACATATGTTAATTTACCAAATTCTCTAAAGTGGAACACATCCATCTGCCAGATTTCATTCCTTTGAGTACAGTTTGGGTTACTTCCTGCAGGCAACAGTGTTTGATTATAGAAATAACAAGTAGGGCATCCTTTATAATCTCCTTAGCTTGTTGCCATGTAATAGAAAACTCTTTCTTTAAACCTTTGGTATTGACATGATGTTTTTCTTTATGAAATTCTGAGGCCTGCAACATGCTTCCAATCAATAATTGATCAATTTCAGCATTACCTTGTGCTAGAGGACCAGGCAGACCCGTATGGGATCAGATGTGTGTTATGTACATAGGACAAAGCCTATTCCTGATTATATCTTGAACCTGTATTAACAATGAAGTCAATTCTGTGTCATCTGGTATAAATTCAGTGGTTTCAATATGCAAGTTGGATGCCCAACATGGATAACTGCATCCAAAGAAAGCCTGAGAAAGCTTGGGAATGAATAGAGTAAAGCATGTTTTCTAGGAAGCAGCAATTTCTCGGGTCTGCTTTGCTTGATAGAGGCAAGCAAGCGCTCTCATTTAAGAGAGGCTTCCTGACTCAGCTTTAACTGCAAAACCTTGCAGCTCTTTTAAGAGGTCCTGCCACGAAACACTTAAACAGTGTTGATAAAAAGCTGACTGCATCCTTTTCGGTTTTCAGCCATAGCAAGAAAAAAGCCGCACTGTTTTAAAATGCCAGCATTCTGGGCCATCCTGCCAGGGCAAACTCTGACTCTTTCAGGCAGGCAGTCTGACTATGGAGCATTTCAGTGTGGTTTCTGAGCACACTACTGCAGCTTGCTTGCTGGCAGGGACCTTGAAATGCCATAGAGTTGTGGCAGTGAACACAGCTCTGGCCGGTGCCTCAGCTATGAGGCTGGAATCTCATAAAGCTACGGAATGGGCTGGATCCAGATGCCAAAGCCACGGCTTTAATCCTACCCATATTGCTTGGTAGATTAAAGACTCGTGTAGTCAGAAAAAGAGGGATATAGAGTAAAGAGAGATTCAAAGACAAAGAAAACCTCTAAATGGTTTACAGTGTGTTAAAAATATATGCAGGCTAAAGGTTAAATTTCTTAAAGTAAAAAAGAAAGAAAGAGAATAGTTGAGTGTGGTGGTACACACCTTTAATCCCAACACTTGGGAGGCAGAGGTAGATTGACCTCTGTGACTTCAAGGTGTGGTATCACACACCTTTAATCCCAAAGCTGGGGAGGCAGAGGCAGACAGATCTCTGTGAGTTCAAGATATGGTAGCACACACCTTTAATCCCAGCACTGGGGAGGCAGAGACAGGTGGATTTCTGTGAGTTCAGGATAGCCTAGTCTACAGAGGGAGTTCCAGGACAAAGATACACAGAGAACCTGTCTCAAAAAGACAAAAGTTAAAAGTAAAAATAAAAGAAATAGAGGTTAAAATAAAGCTGCATAAAGATGGAAAATACACAGATAATCTTCATACTGTATGCTATTATGCTCTCTTTGAATTGTTTGAATGCTGAGGAAGGAGAAACAGCTGCTAAAAGATATTTGCTTATAAATGCTGCTGAACTAATCCAAGATAGGTATTTTGAAGACCACCTGAGAAATCTCTGGTAGGAACAGATGACCCAGATGACTGAGTTCTACATCCAGAACAGATTCAAGACTGCTGCCTGAGATTATCAAGCCTCACAGGATACTCCAGTCAGGACTTGATCAGAACTCCAAATTTTCTTTAGGTCCCCATAAGATTATCAGTGCCCCCAACCAGCTGGAAGTAGCCTGGAATACTATCCCCACATTCCCAAAAAAATGGACTATGGATATTTTCCTTTGTTTAAAAAAAATTAAGAGGGGGAAGTGGTGCAGGATAATTGTCTGTATTCTGTCAGTCATGTTTTAAATAAATGCTGATTGGCCAGGCAGGAAGTCTAGGTGGGTCAACCAGACAGGAAAGAGAGGTAGGGCAATGAGACCAGGAGAATGCTGGGAAGGAGGAAGCCCATTCCTCCTCACTCCTGCCCAGACCACCGAAGAAGCAGGATGTGACCTGCCCCTCTGAAAAAGGTACTGAGCCATGTGGCTAACATAGATAAGAATAATGCTTTAATATAACTTATAAGAACTAATACTTAGTCTGAGTTAATGGGCCAATCAGTTTATAACCTAATGCAGACTCTCTGTGTGATTTTTCTTTGGGACTTGATGGCTGTGGGAACCAGGCAGGACAGAAACCCCAATAAGCAGGCCCTCATGCTACAAGGGAGGAGGGAGAGACAAATAAATCTAAGGCTTTTCAATTATGTAAAATCACATATAACAAATATAAGTGCATGAAGCTGTGCCATTTAGGCTGGCAATGGCCCCTCCACTAAAGGCAGAGTCTAGCATAACCTTTACTAGGAAAGAGGATACCCATTTGAGTTGTTGGTCAGAGTAGTCCACGTCACTTCCAAAACAAAATTTGCTATGACGGTTGTCTTTGTTGTCTCCAGGAGGTTAAAGTTAATTCTCTATTACCAATAACATCACACACTTCAGCAAAAGGACTTCCAAGTATTAGAGTTGAATCTAACTTGAAATTCTCTTGCCTAGGGTCTAACATCCAGAGTACTAGAAGATACTACGTAAGCTACCCAGGCTAGGAAGCAATCAATAGTTCTATATGGCTGTAATGTCAATGAACTGTAACAATGGCAATTATCGAAAGATATCTCAAAGATGTAATAGTGGCATCCATATTTTAATAACTAACTGCTCTCTGATTGGACTTAATGCTCACTCAGTGGGAGAAAAATCTTGCCTGATACTAGAAACCTAGCCAACTACTCAGGACTAGTGAGGTGATAGACCTTAGAAGAGAACCTACTAGTGTCAACTTTATAGACCAACATAAGTCCTAGCTGCATTCTAAATCTTACACTTACATCCACATGTTACCTACTATACCTTATACACAAATTATAATAGCCAAAAATTTAATATGAAAACAATACAAAGAATAAGTTGCACTTTATTAAAATTAGTAACTGCTTGACTACATTAAACATTAAAAAATCTCACCCCTCATCAAAGATGCTTCTTTTTATAGCAAACAGAAATTATTACAAAAATTAGAACAGATCATAGTGTCAACATCAATGGATTTTGTGGAACCCAGTCCTAACAGATCATACATATACAACTTCTATATAACAGGCTCAAGAATCATGACACAAAAGAGGTCAGAAAGATTTTAACCATCATAGTTACAGGATGTCTATTGTGAGGTTGTGTCTTTTAGAAATGACAGAGAAGCTATACCCATTCTATCTCAACGAATTGATGGCTGGAATAATATATGAACAATGGTAATATCTATAGACATGCTAATGTAAAGGAGGGAATCCCAAAGGTTTCTTATCCCAAATGGGGAAGAATTAGACTTTTTTCAGAGCTAGTCCCCCTAATAGCCTATATAGTACAAAGTGGCTATCCCTGAAATTACGAGTCACACTAAACGGATTTATAAAATGGTATTTATATATTTGTGCTTTTATACATATATGTACCAATAATAATCAAAAGATGATGTCAAACTGTGAGGGAATAAAGAGAGACATGAGAGGGGCTTGAGGAGGAGACATCATGATGGTTAGAGAGATGGCACGGAAATTTATGTAATTACTTAAAGTTTTAAAAAAATTAATAATAAAACAAAACAAAGAAGTTGGACTTCAATAAAATTAGTTACAGCTTTGCAAGACAACGTTAAAGCAGGGGGAACAAAGCCACAGACTATCAGGAGCATTTGCAAAACACAAAATCAAAAATGTGTAATGATCTTTTAAAACTTAAAAGAATAAACTCAATGATTCAAGGAAAAGCCAAGATTGAACAGATGTCTCATCAAAGAAGACACACACATAGAAATCTGTGTATACAAAGATGTGCAGTTTGTCTTTGGGGGAAGTGAGAACTACAGCCAGATACCACGATGCTCCTTGGAGTGGCTCAACTCCAAAAGGCAAAGAAGCTGACAGTACACTTATGGCAAGCATCTGGGAACCGGGAACACTCACCCATTGCCGACTGGAAGGCGAAACAGTACAGTCGCTTAGGAAGACAGCTTGGCCGTTTGTCAAAGCTAAACACAACATTGCCATATGATCCGGCACTCACACTCTTAGTTATTAACCAACTGATCTGAAAACTCATGTCCACACACATATTGTAGATGAGACTGGTTAGAAAACTTTTACTCATAATCAGTAAACACTCTAACAACCAAAATTTCCCTCCACCAGGGATGGGGTAAACTGCTAGATCCTTGTAAACTGAATACTATTTAACAATAAAATTGAATGGCCAGACAGCAAAACATATGGAGAATATGTATGTGTGTGCATACATAAACCTACACACACACACACACACACACACACACAAGGGCTACTTGTATGTAATTTCCTTTTGGGAACATTGTGGAAAAGGCAAAACTATAGGCATTTTTGTATTGTTGTGGCTTTGAAAACACAGAACCTTGAACAGGTGAATCCTTTTCAGAACTGTGAAATTGTCACGTGTGTTAATGGTAACAGTAAGGTGTGGCCATCCCTAATTCTCAACGTGCAAAACTGCACATGAAACCTCCACCCCACATTAAGATTGACATCGACACAGCAGGGAGAATGCATGCACTGGCTTCAGGTCTTATCTGTAAAAAAACAAAAAACAAAACAAAACCTGAAGTCTCCTCTTGGGGCTGCTCCTAATTTGAAACACTTCTTTCAGTTACTGACATCACTATTTTCCAAACAGAAAGAAGCATGAATAGGCTTAAAGAGGGCCAGAGTGAATACATGGGTTTCCATAGTGACTCCGGACTCCATTCCTGCACTCAGGACTTAAGGGGAATCACAGAGTTAACAGAAGAAGGGAGGGCAGGAAGCAGTTAGATTTGTCTCAGTCCCTCCAGCCTTTAATTATGCCTCATGAAACATCTCTTGCCCTTTTGTTCTACATCACATCTCTCAATGATCAAAGCACTGTAATTATATTTTACATCTAAATTTGAGATACTCATACTCCATCTCAAAGCTCAGTCTGCCATTTACGTCAATAGAACTGTGAAGACAAGAGCCGCGCATATCTAGTGAAGTGTTTATATCTGCGAAAATAGTGAGAAATAGTTTATTAATAATCACAACGTCATCAGGATGGATGGAGTGCATGGAGGCAGGGAGCACACAGCCTCCCTCCCAGCCAATCCACCCACCATGAAGTGCCCACTGTAGAGAGAAGCAGCCTAATGCTCCCCCAACGGATGCAGAAAGATCAGTGTGCAGGCTTGAAGATTTTCCCCAGAACGCAGAGACCAGGTCCCTCCTCTCCCCCTCTGCAGTTCTGAACACAAGTGTCTCATGACAAGCTTTGTTCTTAGAGGAAACTCTTATTGATGGGTCTGAAATCAGCTATCCTCAAGAATTCTAATTGCAAACACCAAGCCTCGCTGCACAGAAAGCTATTGCCAATGTTTAAAAACAACAATGTCCAGAGGGATATAATTAATTTTGTCATCAGAAGTACAAAAGAAAATGACAACAAAGAACCCTGTACATCTGTAACACTGGGAAAAACCCAATCTCAGCTTTAGAAACCTCTGCATGGACTGATCAGTAAGTACTGCAGCACACAGTTACAATTCTGAGAGATATATGCCTCTGTGGCAGAGAGCTAAGATGTGCAAAGCTTCACTGAGCATAATCTAAATATCTAATATCAGGGACCACTGAGCCTCGGGTTTTCACGCTTCACTTTTATTTTATTAAGGGGCTATTTCTGAAGTCATCCTTGACTTGTCAGGCTCTAAAGTCAGCTCTTGTCAGGTCTCCTCTGACTTTTAAACTTCACATCCTAAACCACTGATGACCAGAAATTCACCCTCCATCCATACCTGAAGGGAAGGCCTCAACATTCAATCCCCAGTTTCCATATCCACATTTGCACAGGAAGCTGGTGGTCAGAGAGGCAATTGATGGGCAGCTACTGACAGCTGTCTTCACAGTGGCAGAGGAAATGGCTGGTGAACAGTTATAAGCCCAAAGAAAAGAAACGCATGTTAGGAGGGCTGGCAAACCTTTAGGCCCCTCCTTCTCACAATGTTCACACCCCTGCATCTTCTGTGACCCTAAAGGAATAACAAGCACAATGATGAATTTTTCAAGCATCAAAGAAAAGAGTGCAAGGTCAGAAGACCCCTCTTCATATCGAGAGGGCTTTTGGCTTGCCTATGCCTCCTTCCTGCACATGTTCCCTACACGATGTTGGTCAGCACATTCGTTCTCAAAACAAAGCTTTTGCAAATGCAGATCAGTGCATACCTTTCCAGAGAATATACCCAGCCTCATATTCTTCACTGGGCCTTTTTATATGGGATAGAACAAGGGCAACAAGGCCTGTTCATGGTCCCTTGCCTAGGAGAATGGGAATGGGAGACCTGGGTGTTTCACAAATGCTAAACTCCATGTTATATTTATTCATGTTCTCTGCAACTCTTTAATGTCTCAACTGATACTGCCCAGCCTCAGCGTCAAGCAAATCCCCATGTGAATCTAGAGGTACTGTGTTTTTTGTTAAACTCCTAAACTGCACTCGAACTGGAGATCCCTTCAGACCTTCCTGCAGAGTATCTGCAAATTAAAGCAACTTAAGTGGAGGCAATTTAAGTCTGAACAGTTATATAATATAAAGTAGATGATTAGTGCTCTTGAGCCCAGGAAGAAGAATAAGCTGACGTTAGAATAGAGAAGGAGTCTGCCTAGCTCCCACCCACTTCCCCCAGCAAGATAGAAAGAGAGACAGACACAAAGAAGTGCCCTGAGTCTACAAAGCCCCTTGTGAAGACCCCCTCGATGCACAAAAGGACTGATTTTTCCCTTGATCAGCCTCCGTGCTGGCTCTCACGTACAGCCAGGCTCTTCAGATACACAGCCTGGACTCTGTAATTTCTGAAGTACCTTAATTTTGAGTGCTCTACAGTAGTTTTGTCCATTTCTGAATCCAACATAATCATTTTCTTTAGTATTGGAGTGTAAAATGAAGCTAATGGGGAAATTTATGACCATTTATGAAATGATAGCAATTTTCCCAATCTTGTGTTCTGTGCTCAAGGCCGAGCTTCTGTTCCATTTCTGATACTCTTTGGCCCTCTGCACCATTATCACAATTTGTATAATTAAACCTTTCCATCTCCATTCCCAGATCCAAATCTTCTTAAACATATGGATTCCCATGAACTCACCCTGGAATTGAGCACTGACAAAACCATCAATAGGTATCAGGCAGAGAAACCTAATGGCTTACCTGTAATCAAGATACTCTGTGGTGAAGCAAAACACCACACCAAGCAAGAAATACCAAATTCAGAAAGAAAGGAGAGGGTATAGAAATGCAAAGGGCTAAAGGAACTTCTCCTTCTGTCCATGCCCCACCTCCCTATGACCCCACCACTCCATGCCATCTGTGATGCCACCTGTCTGCACTCTCATCTCATTCCTTCACATCTCTGCACCTCTGCTTCTCACTGATTCTCTCTCTATGCCCCCAGTTCTTCGTGACCTCACCTCTCTGTGACTGTTTTCTGTGCCCCACTTCTCTGTTCCCATTCATTTACCCATTTTCCCCAACCTTTCTATGATCTACCCCTCTTCTTCAGGGACCCCAGAGACAAAAGAACCACCAGTGTGCCTCCTAGAATTGCCAAAAGATAGGGATCCCCTGTTTTGTGTCTCTTTCTTCTCTTAGAATCTAGTTTCCATTTCTGACACAGACCATTTTGTCTTCAGAAATAAAGCCTATATAAAATGCACAATTATATCAAAGTTCCCTTGGGTAGCCTTGATTTCAGACATCATTGCCTTCCACTTGGCCACAGATTAAATGTTTATTCTGTCTCCTTTCCCAACATCTTAGGAGTAAATAACACAAGCAGAAGATGAGAGAAAAATTTGTGAGGCTAAGAAAATATTGCATGCTTGCTTTCTTCAGTCATTATGAGGCCTTTCCACAGTGACAAGCTCTTGAAACTGTCTTAGTCACAGCCCTTTGGACTATTCATTCTCTATGTACACCCACATTGGTGTAGTAGGGGGAGACAGAGACTAATTTTTCAAAGATGACCTAACATGGGGAGGTTATTCAGAGACAGAGAAAGCATGTGTAAGGAGTAACAATAAGGCTGGACTAATCAACAAGACTAGTCATCTAACAAAAGGCTGGTCATCAATCACTTGTCATATTGAACATCTGTAATGCCAGTTTATAGAAGACCATAGGGATGTGTGGGAAATTCTGGACAGCATAGGAAGACCTAGTCTCAAAACACCTAAACTAAAGAAAGAAAAAAAGACGCCAAAATGAATGTTGCTCAGAAAGCAGATCTACAGACAGATATGAAGAGCAAGCATGTGACCCCCTAATAAAATGTATACCCTGTCTTACAGACACATCATCATGTAAATTGTGCAGAGAGAAATGTGTGGTGAATACTGGAATTATTTATTTCCCACATACACAATGTTGGGACAACAGTATCTCAGGTTTCTTAAACCAATTGTAAGATTCCATCCCATACATTTGCCTGTGGGAAACAGTTCTGCTGCTGGATAGAAAACAAATTGATATAAAGCTGTGTTTAGTCCCCACCAACATCTGTGCATCTGAAAAATCTCAAATCCACACGCTACAGTTCCCATCCAACACTCTAAATTTGCATTCCCAGGAAAATCAATATAAAACATTTCTTGACTTTTGTGGAATTTATTGACAGCCCTCCATCCCAAGATTTTTATAAGGGGTCTTGATCTGTTGTCCATGTTGATGTCAAACTTCTGAGCTAACTACCATTCCTGCCTAGGATTACCAAGTAGTTGGATCTAGAATCATGTCCTCCTGCTCCACTGACTCTTCTTCTTTAATCTTTTTATATCTGTCCAGTACTGCTTGTCCTACTGTGTGCACCTCCTTCAGATGAAGACATTGCAACTCCTGCATGCTTCCCACCCCAGTCTGATATCCATATATGGGTGAAGGAAATGTTCAACTTAGAAAACTTTGAAGCATTTACTTTTTTGGTAAAATGCATATCAAAGAAAAACTGTATTATCTTAACCCCTTTAAAAGTAAATGGTTCTGGGAAGTAAGTTTATTGGCATTTTTGTATCTTATCTTTAAAGCAACAACACTTTGCCTGTGGATTAACAGCTCCAGACTTCTCTTATTCCCACAGTTCAGACAGAGCCTCTACTTTCTGTCCTATGATCCTAAGCACTATTTCTTTGAAATGAAATCATAAACAATCTATGTCATAGCAACTTACTTATTTGCTTGAGGTCTAACTATGTCTACATAATGTCTTGTTTTTGTTTTTTTTTTTACAAAACGGTAATATTTAACTGTATGCCTAGTCAACATTATATTTATTCCTCTATTCAAAGGGGCCAGTGTCTTCCATTTTCAGCCACTGTTAATAAAGATGATATGGATATTGGTGTAAAATTCCTCATCAAGACCAAGCTTTTAATTATTCCTCTGAGTATTATATATCTGTATGTAGAATTCAGAGATCATATCATAATTCAGTCTTTAATTATTTGATGAGTATATATTAATTTTGCATCAGCAGCAACAACGTACTAGTGTTTCAAAGCCTCCACACTCACTTTTAGGTTTTAATTTTGCATTATGGTGGTCAATGTAATGGATATAAAATGGCATTTTACTGTAGTTTTTATTTTTATTTGCCTGGTTACTGATATTTACCTAATTTTAAAATTCAGCTTTAAATTAATATCAATAAATTATATAAGACTCTGAGTATAAAAAATATTCCAGAGAAGTAAGCATACTGTAAAAACTAAAAAAAAAACTGATTATAATTTATGAAAGTATGGTTCTGAGGTACTGGACAATAATATTTTAAATAGAAGAGGATCATGATCTATAAAGAATATTCTGATTCCATTGTGTTTATATGCCACATCTTCCTTATACATATCAGTTAGAATGCATTTATGCGGTTTTCATTTTCTAGTTATGGCAAAGAGATTAGCAATGTACACAGCAAAGACTAGACTAGAAGGTCAGGAACTTCGGGAGTATAACAAGGTGTGATATAGCTAGAGTCACATGGTAGAACTACTTTTAGCTTTCTGAGAATTATTCACGATGATTTCCATAATGGTGGCACCAGTTTGAAAACATACCAACAGTGGATGATGGTTCACCTTTCACCGTATCCTTGCCAAAATTCATTGTCAGTTCTTTTATTGGCCCTAGTCATCCTGGCAGGTGTAAAGAGGAATCTCAAAGTAATATTAATTTGTATCTGCATAATTTTTAAAGATGTTGAACACATCTTTCTTTTAATATACATACGTAATAATATCAATCTCATTCCCTTTCCACTCTCCGATCACACCCATATAACCCCCTTGCTCTTTTGAAAATTTATGGCCTCTTTATTAATCATTTGTATTGCATTTATATATGCATATGGACATACATATGTGTACGTGTGTGTCCACATGCATATATAAAAGCAATGATTTTATATATGAATAAAATCATATATATATATATATATACTGCTCAGTTTGTATAATGTTTACGTGTGTGTAACAAATATAAAAAATCAGATTATCAAGATGAAAGGAGTGTCATGGAAAGGGGTGAGAAAGGATAGCTGAAGAAAGGGTATCTGGGAGAAACTCTAGGAAGGAAATGGAGGAAGTGATATAATTCTACTTAAATTAAATTACAAAAAAACCCATAATAATATTGTTTTAGTTTATTTTAAAACATATAATGTGTAAGTGTATTTGTAAACATATATAAATAAATAAAGTTATTTTACTTGGAGAGAGAATGTTTTTGCCTATAACCATAAACTATCTGAGGAAAATCCCAGTCCTGGGCATGGGAAACCTCCCTTCAGGTTGTTGGTCAGGGTAGTCCAAGAGACTCACAAAACAGTATTGACTATCATCATTGTCCTGGGATGCCTGCTAGAGCTTGAAGGTGAGACCCTATTGATTAAGACACTTCACAGTTCAGAAACAGAGACTAAAGGAATTAAACTGTAAATGATCCAGAAGCCTTCTCCCTAAAAATTAGCTTTTATACTTGCTGAAGGTGCTGTGCAAGTTGCCAAAAAGAGAAAACAATTCATAGCCCAGCCAAATTGTAAAATCTACAGACCAAAACAATAACCAGCAAGGCAACACAACCGAATGGTAGAATAGTAGCACTTAGATCTTATGGGTAGCCAACAACTGTCTAATTAGGTTTAAGGCTCACGTAATGAGAGGCATTCATTTCCAATACAGTAAGGCTAACCAGAAACCCATTGCTAGTAAGTTATGAGAGAGTCTACTACTGATGTTTTCCTAAATAAGCAGAATGCCCAACATCATTTTAAAAATCTATCTATATATTCACAGGTAAGTATATCTCTCATTCTCCATCAATTAGTTTCTTCATAACTCAGAGATGACCACAAAATTCCACAGTGGCTATAAAGTAGAGAACAATTGACTTTGGGGTACTCAATCCCAGCTGACATATCTTTAACAGATAGTTTATACCTAAGACTTAGGAAATATCTTGGGAGGGGAAGCAGAAAGAAATATGTAAGGTATCTGTGTGAAGGATATAACAATAAAAATTAAAGAAGAGTTCATGAATTGACAGGTGGATGAATGTGGACATGGTCTGGCTTTGAGTGGGAGAAAAAATGTTGGAAACAGTTAACATGTATATAACAATTCTCAAAAATGTAAAAAGTGTATGTTCTGAAATGAAGACAACCTCAAACTGAAAATTAATAACATAATAATGTTTATAATTCCAAATAGTTGGACATTAATGGACAAACTCCTCCAGCTGGACAGGGAAGGAAACAGCATAGGTCCAAGCGAGTTCCTCTAAATGTGGGTGACAGTTGTGTGGCTGGGGCAGACTGAGAGGCCACTGGCAGTGGCACCAGGATTTATTACTACTTCTTGTACTGGCTTTGTGGGAACCTATTCTCTTTGGATGGATACCTTGCTCAGCCTAGATATAGTAGGCAGGGCCTTGGATTTTCCCCAAAGCAATGTGCCTTACCCTCTCTGAGGAGTGGATGGGGTGCAGGTGGAGTGAATGGGAGGAGAGGAGAAAGTGGGAGCTGGGATTGATCTGTAAAATAATAAAGGATAGTTTGTTTTATGAAAAAATAATGAAAAGTGAATCAAAACAATACAAAAAGAAAAATATTTCAAAGGGAAAACAATAGGAAATTAAAAATAAGTTGCACATGTGTGTATTTATACTGTAATATTTTCTCCCTATTAAATTCCACCTAAGGAAAGTGAGGACCCTAACAAGTGGGGAGCCCCTGCATGACTTTTCTTATGTTGTTCACATTCACGGAATATGACAGCCAAAATTTCATGCTATTGTCTCCTCCAAAGGTAGACAACTAATGTCTCCAATGTGTTTTCTTATTCTTAATCAAAGCCATGTTGAAATAGAAGATAGAAAATATGAAATCTCCACTGGATGAAAGACTCTTTGATCTTTGAACTCCATAGGCTAGATAAATTGAAGGATGGATCTTTGGGGTAGAGTGTTCCATACTTTGAAGCAAAATGTCTTGACAGTTTAAATTCTTGCCATATATTAATTTTTCATTGGTTTGTATTGACTACTGATACATTCACAAAATTGATATATTAACTGTGCACGTTGACATTCACAAGTCTTAGACCTCCTGGCGCTGGCAATTTTATAATGCTCAAATTATAACTAGCTGTGTGGAAGACTCTCCCGAAATAATCAGTCTCACAACTATCAACATTCTCAGTCTTTCTTGCTGAGTAGAACAATTCCAGTCGGCATATTTTATCATACAACAAAAGAGAACTGTGTAACTACTGACCCCATCCACCCGAAGCTTCAGCCCTTTTATATACATACCTCTGAATCCCACACTATTCGCTTGACTGTGACATTAACCACCATTTATGAAAAGCAATTCCTCTGATGGGCAGAAAAAAAATGTCCTTACTTCAGTATGACTCGAGATTCTGCTCAAGTCCATATGACTATACCAAATATGGGAATCCATTAATATGTTAATTCCTCCTGTCCTTGGCTTCTTTATATAAATTGTTATAAATAATCAAACATCGGGGGGTGTTATTGTTAGATTATCCTATTACTACAGTGGACAGTCCTGGCATTTGGCAATTAATCGATTTGTTTTTGTCTTCAATCACAAATTTTCCCTTAGTTATTCATAGTGTAGTAACCTTCCAATTAGAGTACCCACTTGTCTCAAAACTAACATTTATAAAGCAAGAAGCTTTGCATTAGTCAATCAAGAGCAGTTGTTGTGCCCATGTAGCAACACAATACGGCATCTTCAAAAGCTGGCCCTAGAGGAAAAGAACCCACATAAATGTGTTAAGCACCTCTTTTCATTTTTCTGGCAAAATATAACTGTTCAAAGCATTCTGTGAGTGTTTGATCAGGTCTCCCTATAGTAGAATATAAGTCCTTTTGATAAGTCCCCAAAAGAGATTAACTGTGCCATGTGTATCCTCTTTTAGCTCTTTGAGGTACATATGCATTTATTTACACAGAGGCTGCACCAGTTTTCACTCCCACCAGTAAGGAGTAAGCACCCTCCTTTCCTCACATCTACACCACCATTTATCATCAATTGTGTATGTGTATGGTGTGTGTGTGCATGCATACGTACGTGCACGTGTGTGTGGTCTTAGCCATTGTGACTGGAAAAAGATGAACGCTCAAAACAGATCTAATTTTCAGTTTCCTGACTGATATGAATATTGAATACTTTTAAAATGTTTGTTTTCAGTTTGTATTTAAACTTTTGAGAATTCCGTGTAGTCCTATGTCTCACTTTTAAATTGTGCTGATTGTTGTCTTCATGTTTATGTCTTTTTCAGTTCTTTATTTATTCTATATCTTAATACTCTGTCAGGTGTACAGCTGGTGAAGCATCTTCTATATGTTCCCTCCTCTGTGAAAAGATGTTCTTTACAATACAGAAGTATTTTAGTTTCATGAAGCCCTATAAATTATGTTTTGTTCTTAATGACTGCACTATCAGGATCATGTTCAAAATGTCCTTTCCCATGCCAGGGATTTCATGGGCATTCCCTCTTTTCTGTTCTATTAGATTCAGGATGTCAGGTCTTGTGTCAATATCCTTGATCCTTTTAAGCTGATTTTTGTTCAGTGTGACAGATAATGATAAGAGTTCCCTTTTTCTATGTGCAGATATCTGGCTTTCCGGCACCAGTTATTGAAAATGCTGTTTTTTCTTTGATGTTTGTTGCTGACCACTCTGTCAATTATCAGGTGGCTACAGGAGGGTGGAGTCATATGTGAGTTCTCAATTCAAGATCATTTCAAAAATATGATCTACTAAAATCAAGTTGATTTTATCTCAGAGACACAGAGATTTTTCAATATATATAAATCAATAAATGTAATTCACCACATAAATACACTCAGTGACAAGAACCACAAGATCATCTTGTTAAGTGGGAAAAGGCTCTTGACAAAAATTCATCATTGCTTCACAATATAATTACTAGAGATGCTAAGGGAATAGTGGACACACTCTAGCGTAATAAACTCAGCATACTGCCAACATCATCATGCTAAGTGAAGACAAAGAATTTCAAAGAAATGAGGAACAATGTAAAGGATACCCACTCTCCCCCACTCCTGTTTGACATCTTAAGTAATATCCTGTTAAAGCAAAGATAAAAATGAAGAAGTTAAAGGGGCTAAGATTTGGAAAGGAAAAAAGTCAAGTATGTTTATTTTCAGATGATACTATTTTGTACATTAAAAAAGCTTACATACTCAACCATAAAACTTCTATAGCTGAGCCAGGTGGTAGTGGTACAAGCCTTTAATCCCAGCAGTTGGGAGACAGAGGCAGGCAGATCTCTATGAGGTTGAGGCCAATCTCGTCTACAAGAGCTTGTTCCAGAACAGGCTACAAAGATACAAAGAAACCCTGTCTCAAACAAAAGCAACAACAAAAACAACTTCTATAGCAAATGAACACTTATCAAATATCAGAATACCAAATAAACATATCAGTCCCCTTCCTATATACAAACAACAATCAAACAGAGAAAGAAAAAAAAAACAAGTCCATTCACAATACCCTCAAAAGATAAAATATCTTTAAAAATCTAACCATAGAATTAAAACTCATACAATGAAAACCTTAACAGACATAAAAAGGATATAGAAGACATGAGACAATGGAAATGCTTCTCATGCTTATGTATTTTTAGGGTTGATATTGATGTTGTGAACATTATTATCCTATCAAAAGCAATCTACATATTCAATGCAGTCCCCATCAAATTTCTAATACAGTGTTTTACAGAAACTAAGAACAGATTGATGCCAAAGAGGGCTAAGCAGGATACAGAAACTTAAGCAATAATCAAATAACGGAAACACAAAAATGACCCCAGATAAGAAAAAAAACTAAATAATTTTAAAAAGGTGTTATTATCTCAGATTTTAAATTATGCTTCTGAATTATAGTTGAAAACAATGCAATATTGGCAGTAAAACAGACTCTTTTAATTGATGTTGATGTATAACTACATCTAGACTTTTTCTAATCCAAAATCAGAATCACTGTTGGACGACACCTAAAGGATTTAACTATGAACTATAGTCTGCATAACTGTTTCTGTGGACAATTTTTCTGAATACAGGTCATAAAGTTATAATGTCATTATTTAAATCATCCACTTTTATAACCGTAAGCTACCATTGATGGACTAGATTTAGGTGAATTTCTTTTGACATGGTTCTTGATTGGAACATGTATCATCTAACATCTAAACATCCTAACCAGATGTTGTGCTTCATGGCAGTGTCAGCGATGGCAGAATTGTTGTTGTAGCCTGTGGAATAAAATAAATATCTCTAGCTGCTCGCAAGGATATGGCCATTGCAGCTGAGTTTGGATCCTACCCCATGTATTGAACACCCTTAGTTGGTCACATGTGACACTACTAAATTTAAGTCAGTCACAGCTTCTTTATTTTAGATATTGTCAGTGTGATTTATTACAACACATAGGATCTGTATCATGTCCAAAATCTCTTCCAAACAAATTATGAAAGTTAGCTTGAAAAGCCAAGTCTTTCTGTGGAAGTACAAGTGTAAATTGGATCCTTTTCACATGAAGAAAAGCTTGGTTTTACCTTGTTCTCAAATTAGTCATAAGAAAAAAAATCATTTAAAAAAATCAATCCTGTCATTTGCAACAACATGGACAGCTCTGGAGATCATCAGCCTAAGTGAAATAAACCAGACACAGAAACACAACCTCCTGGTGTTCTCAATCATATGTGGAGTCCAAAGTGTTGTTCTCACAAAAAACATTGTATGCAGTTACCAGACCCTTGCAGAGGTGAAAAGAGATGGATCAATGCTTACAAACTTGCAGTTAGATAGGAAAAAGTTATCATATTTCTGAACAACAGGGGTCTAAATGCACTCAGTTGGGTGACTATAGGTCATTATAATGCACCATACACTTCACAGGTTAAAAAAGTGATTTATGACTTTTAGCATAAAAAGCAATATCTGAAATGGTTTAAGCATTACACAGTATATACATAAATTCAAGTTTAATCTATTGTTCCAAATATAATACATTTGCTTCATGCTTTTAATGTAGTACATCAGTTAAAAACAAACTGGGATCTGATAGATCATGAGCTTGACATGGGAAAGTGGGAAAGTTAGGTGCTTGTCAATAAAAATACACAAGTTAACTAAACTAAATTATGCAAAAAGGTAATTTCAATATGAGTCTCACTGGGTATATGACACTTTCCAACTGAAAAGTTGTATTGGTTTGACAAGCTCTTCCAGTCTCGTTTAGAATACCTAACTAATGATGACTTGTCTTCCATGGATTCTGTATCCCAGAAACTACACAGTCAGATGTAATGGCCATGAGAGCACTACTAAATAGCTAAAATAAAATTATTTTCAGTCAGCCTGTCACCTTAATCCCATCACATAGTCCATGTTCATCATCCAGCTGTTGCTGATGAATAGGCAGTGACTTTACCACCCATCCAGAGCTTGTCAGAGCCACCCTAAAGAGTAGGTTCAGCAGCTGATACAGTTAACCAACTCTGACCTTTGAGTCAGACAAAACAGTACAAACTGACCTCACTGGAGTGGGGAGATGTGTGTGTCAGTCCTATGTTTGTGTCCCACAGTGAGGAGCTGAATAGCTGAAGGAAAATGACTATAAGTTTTGGAAGGCTAGCTGAAGTGCTCTCCCAGATACATAAAACTATACCCAGCAATTTTCTTCCATTAAAAACATTGATTTAAAAAGAGGCCGATTCAGGAGGATAGTTAGAGCTCCGGGGCTTGAAGCAAACTTGGGGAATTTAGGCATATCTCTGACTCAAAAGAATATATATAAAAAAGAATGACACATAGTGATTGCTCCACCCTGAACAAGAAGTATAGGAGAGGGAATATAGTACAAACTGGGATATCTCTGGGAGGCCTGATCCTTTTTGAAGGGAAATAGAGAATTAGTGAATCTTGGAGGCAGTAGAGTTGTGGAAGGTGATACTGGGAGGAGTAGAGGTTAGAATATAATGTATGAGGAAAGAATAAAAATACATATATAAATATTTTATGGTACAAATTACTTATTTTAAAATTTAAGAGAAAATTATAATTCAAAGAAATAGTCAAACAAATATGTCTGAAAAGATACACTGTGAAGCTATAGTAACTAAAATCATTTGTTTGAGAACTGAAAGATAGATATATATTGATGGATTAGAAGGCAATTGATAGACTCATACACGTAGAGTCAAATGATTGATGGGATGCCAAGTTAATAAATGACTTTTCTTATCAAAACAATTACCCCAAACACCAATAAAACTCAATCTTTGTTTTTACCATGTATATATGTTTTAAAATATATTCAACTTTACACACATGAAGCGGTACAGGTAACATTTGATAAGAAAATCGGCAAGAAAACTTTAAGTCATGGTGGTAAATTGAGAAGCAACAAAAGCAAGAGAAAGGCCTGGATTCACACTGCATTCTCAAAAGTTGAATTTCAAAATTTAACTTTTAGTCCTTCCCTTTGTTGTGGAAATTTTGCTTTTGCCAGTTCTACAGAACATCAGTTGATGACTTGATGACGTATTATCACAGTCTTCTGTCACTTGAAAATGTCATGATTCCTAAAGCATATTTCTAGTAGACAGAGCTCCTGAGGGGGCTGTTCTTTCCATTCAGAACCTGAAAATTGTTGTTCCACCTCCCTCTGTCCCCCGTGGCTTCTGATGAGAAGGCCACTGTTTTTTCAAATTGCTTTCATCCCACAGTCAAGGTATTTTTTCATCTCAGGTACAACGAATATTTTTTTGAGCTTTAGTGTTCTAAGTTGACTATGTTGGACCTTGATGTCTATTTGTCTGACTTTTCTCTGCTGAAGCGTACTTCTGCTTCTCGAAGAAATGTGTTGTGTTCATAGCTGGTGAAAGGCCAAGTCCTTTCAGCCATTCTTTCTTTAAAGTTGCCAGGCTTATATTGTCTTCCTTGCAATAACTCTTCCAGTGTAACTTTAGAGCTCTTACTCTAGTCAGACAAACCTTTACGGTTCTGTTGAAGGGATTTGAATCTTTTGGAAGCATCTCTGAATCCTTTTCACTTCCCTGTTCAAAGTATCCTGTAGAACCTTCAGTTCTACACCTACTACAAGTTACTCGTTCCTTTTGACACATCTGTACATGGTCATCTTTTCTGTGAATAAAAGCATCTTTCTCTCTTCCCACAGATTCTACAAATAGCTTCCCTTCTTCCAGCCTTACTGTATCTGTTAGAACTTCCATCACTTTGTTTAATAAAAAAGAGGAAAAGTTGATTTTTGACCTATCTATTTTCTTGTGATTATATGCCTATTAGAAATGACCAAACCAACCCTTGAGAGAGTGAAAAATCTGAAAGAGATGAATGCATACATCCTGAGACTTGTAGCACTGTATTAACAATTCTAAACTGTAAAGCTTTTTATGACTACTTATGTGCATTCATAAACGTGTGTGTGAGAGAGAGAGAGAGAAAGAGAGAGAAAGAGACAAAGGAGGCCAGAGAAATGAGTCAGATCTCATGTAGCTAGACTTATAGGTTATTGTGCATGCTGCAAAATGGAATAAGGTTTCTGAAAGAAGACCAAGTGCTCTTGATAGCAAAATCATCTCTCCAGCCCTCAGGACAAAACACTATATTGAGGAGTTCTAGATAGGGAGGAGCAACACAACAAGATTTGGAAACTTCAGAGAAAGTTTTAATACTTTTGCACCCAGACTTTCACCAGCTGTGAAAACATGTATTCAAGAAGCAGAAGGATGCTTCAGTACAGAAAAGTCAGACAAATAGACATCAAGGTACACCATAGTCAACTTAGAACACTAAAACACAAAGAAAAATATTGAACGCAGCTGAAAGAAACAATACCTTGCCTGTAGGGTAAAAGCAATTTGAAAAACAGTGGCCTTATCATCAGAAGCCATGGGGGACAGAGGGAGGTGGAACAACAATTTTCAAGTTCTGAATGGAAAGGACAGCCCCCTCAGGAGCTCTGTCTATAGGAGATATGTCTTTATAAATGCAGAAAAATCAAGAGTTTTCAAGTGAAAAAAAATGAAGACAATATCCCTAACTATTGACACTTCAGGTGAGCTATAAGAAAAACCAGTACAAGAAGTAAATTTTGAAGAAATAAAAGAAAGAATAATTGGAAGAAGAATGACAGGTGGAGAGGGGAGGAAATAAAGAATGAAGAAAGGGCCAAAGGAAGGGAAAATTATGAGTGTATCGATTAGGCATTTCTCCTCTTGTTGACTCAGACTATGCTTGATGTTGGCAGAAAAAAAAATATGTTCGGAAAAAAAGTATGTTCTCATTGAGAACTGAGGTCTCAGTATAGAGAAAGGAATATTTAATATAACATGAAGGAAGAAAATCAAGTAAAGTCCTCCACACTTCATTTGAAATAGTAGTATTGCAACCTCAATAGCTTGTGGTAAACAATGAGTACACCCAAACAGCAGATAATCAGAGAAGTCACAAGTTGTGTAAACAGATAAATGCACATTGAATATCTCTATGAAGGCAGACCTTGTGGCTCATGACTACAATCCCAGCACTCAGGTGTTGAGACAGTAGGATTGTCATGAGATCCTATCCAACCTGGGATGCAATGTAAAATATTGTTTCAAATAAATATATGCTTATCTGTAGCTAAATTATAAATGGATTTCAGAAATAATGAAGAATAACACATGAACAAAAATAAATGCATAGTGAGGAACAAAAATGCAAAAAACAAGCAGAAAAGACAAAGGTAGCATTTGTGCTGATGCATCTATACTCAGTTTAATCACAAGTTTTCTAAATATAATTAAACTTGCAAAGCAGTTTGGCAGGACAGACTTTTAAAATGTTACCATTTCAGACTGCCTATAAGAAAACCCCTTTAAATATATCACTGTAATTAAGACAAAAACAAAGGAAGGAAAAATGACACACACAATTAGTTTTTCTTTCATTCATCCATGAGACTTGACTCATCTGCATGTGTATAAACATATAAACGATGCAAGAAAACAACTCAACTGTAGAATTAGAATGCTCCAGAGAGTGTCCTAACTACTACTTAGGCAACGTAAAATATAAGCATAAAATCAAAGTTTCCAAACACATTGAAAACAATTCAACTTTGTATAATACACGGATCAAAAAGGAAGCTTCCAGGAGAAATTAGAGAACTCTTTATTAATATTTTTCAAAGGAGGGGTCTTATTCTTACTAGGCAAGTGCTCTACCATTGATCTAAATCCCCAGCCTTTAAGTATATTTATAATACATAGAAATGAATGAAAATAGAACAAAATAAACAAAAAACATCAATAAAGGGGAGATTACAATCTACACATTTATTCAGAAGCATGAAAAAAGTAATAACTCAGGTTTTACATGAAAACATAAAATTAGAAGCAAAATCAATTTAAAACAATCCAAGAAGTGGTAATAAAAATGTTTAAAGACAAAATTTAAGTTTAAAGTGACTATAAAAATCTGTGAAGCCAACTGACTGAGTGTCAAATCATCAGTGAAATTGGCAAACCTCTCTTAGGCCAGCGAAGATGAGAAAGAAAAGATGCAAATTATGAATACCAAGAAATAAACAAAAATTGTTACTATGGCCCCTGAAGTTAATGACAAATGAATTCTACAGATAGCTCCACATGGATTTAAACACATACTTGAAATGAACCAAGTCAGGAAATAGTGCAAATTGCTACAACTCATCCAGCATGTATTACAAGGTTTGATTATTCCTATAATGGAAAGGAAATAGAATATATGATCTAAAAATTTCCCCAAAGAATGCTTCACATCTGGACAATCACACAGAACAATTCTCCTCAATGTTAAAATAATGAGGTTCAAGTATATAGCATTTTCCAAGAGGAGGGACTTCCTTCCAATTCATTTCATGTAAATTACATTACACTAAAGGCAAACATAAGACAACACAGGCAATGAAAGGCAAATGGCTATGGACCAATGGACATCACGGACAGAGATGTAAAAACAACCAAAGAAATATTAGATTTCCTTATTCAACAATAAATAAGACAGGAGAGCCATATGGGAATTCCTTTAGGGACACATATACAGTTCAGTACTTAGAAAGTCATAAATAAAACTGATTAAAATAGTTAAAGAAGGAAAGCTACATAGTTATGGGAAGTCTTGAAGGTAGGAAGCATGTTAAGTGCCCACTACACTGATCAAGTCTTGACATTTCTCTATGCACTAATGAAAAGACATCTTAATTCTGCATTTGTAAGAACCACACATAATCTGATCCTGGGGTAAGAATACAGGCTGAATTTTGGAGCACAAAACTATCTTGGATAATTAGCACAGCATAGTGAGAACTGACCTCAAGACATATACACGTTAGAATAGTTTAAAAATCACTGAAACATCAGCAAACACAAAAATATCAGATATAATACCAACAAAGCCTTTGTGAGGAAGAGAGAGATCAAATAGAAATGTATAAAAATTGTTGAAGAATGTGTTTTGCTGTACAGCCTGGTTTGGCCTTGAACTACTTCGTCTCTTGCCCTCACATTTTGATGAGATTACTGCCATGTGAACTTGTGACTGACTAAAAGATCAGTGTTAAATAAAAACGCAGGAAGCATACAAAACATAAAACTATATGGTTCATATACTCATGAAGAAAGGAAAACAATCTTTAGAAACTGATACTCAGCAAGGTAGATATTAAGGAATATGGACTCAACCTGCAAGCAAATTAATCATTTCAAATCAGCATCTAAAATACTAAGAAAATAAGGAAAGCATGTCTGAAGAATGAAAGCTATGTGCTCAATATCTCATAGGTAAATAACAAAAAGTGATTGGTTTCACTCAAATAATAAACTTTGCTGTGAAAATCTGCAGTTATAGAATATATAGATATAAACTCACCATAGGGCATAAACAGATTGAAAGTGGTAACAGATTAAAAACTTCAGAATAATTAGTGAACAAGTTCAATGGTGACTCAGTTGACATTAAACAATCTGAAAATGAAAATAAAAATGAGATGAGCTTTATTGACCTGCTGAACAACATAAAGTACTATGACATGCATATAATGAGCGTCAGGAGACCAAGAGGAGGAGAGGCATAAAAAGAATATTCAAAGGAAATATCTCTGATCTTGATGAAAAACATTAATATACCCATCTAGACTCTATAATAAACTCCAAGTAAGATTAACTCAGAAACATCAATCTCTAAAGCTTCTAATAACCAAAACGTCAAAGCCAAGGACAAAGAGAAAATACTGAAAGCTGCAAAAGTGGAGTACTACATGCACAGCTCATCAGCAGTATGAACAGGTGCCTGCTTAAACCATGGAGGAACAAAGGCTAATAGGAGTTCACATTGAGAAGGATGAAAGGGGGAAAAGCTGTCAATTAATAAGCCTTATATCCAGAAAATCCATGTTGAAAAAAGAAAGAAGAAAGTAGTATATCCTTTGACATAAAAAAACAATAGCAGCAAAAAGAAACCATTGAGGGCGAATAGAATTTGTCAATAAGCCCATCCAACAAGCAGCATAGTTTATTAGGATGAACTAAAAGGAAATTAAACATAAAGAGCTTTACTGGCACTATTTCAGCAAATAAAAAAGTCAACACAAAGAGATTTGTTGTTCGTAACTATGTTTTAATTCTATCCAATTTAATGGCAGCAGCATAAAGGAATGATTACAAGTCTGTGCTGATGGGATTAAAATGTACAAAGGGGTAATTTGTCTGACAATAACAAGACAAATTAGAGGGAGGTGATACAGCTATAAAGGGGCATGATTCTTGTATACTATTCAATTAAGTTGCTTTTAATTTTCTCTAGATTGTTATAAATTAAGCTGCTAATTATAATGTTTAAGGGCTCCACTAAGAAAATAACAAAAATATACCACCAAAGAAAAAGCAAAGGATTTAAAATGGTGCTGTAAAAAAATATTTATTCATCACACAAGAAGTTTTACTCAAGGAAGTGGTGATATAAGACAAAGGAAAAACAGCTAATTAGCCGTTGTGAGTCATAGATTATCAGTCGTTGCACTGAATAGAAATCAATCAAAAGAATAGAAATCAATCAAAAGATAGATAAGGAGGAATTAACAGACTAATACTTAAATGCTCTATAGATGAAATCTAAATATGTGTGGGAAAAAATAATTTTTGAAAGCATCAAGAAAGCATAACCTATGAAAATATCAGAAGCATGAACCTTTAAAATAAAAATTACTATTGGATAAAAAGAAGAATACTCTGTAACAACAAAAGCCCCATCTATCACGAACACAAAACAGCTGCAAATTTGTCTAGCAACAGATGCCCAAATAGGTGAAGCAATACAGAATTCAAGGGAGAATAAGCAATTCAAACATAATTGTTGAATTCTTCAATAACCTACTTTCAATAATGGATAGAACAACTGCACAGAGAATTAGCATTGAAATAGAGTGCTCCAACAGCACAACACACCAATTACACATAATAGACAAATGCGAAGTGCTCTACCCAGAAACAGCAGAGCACATATTCTGTCCACGATGAACACAAAAAACACTGTCCAGGGGCACCATATGTCAGGGCAAAATGAGCTTCAATCAATTCAAAAGGATTTTAATCATACACAGTATTATCCTTCAAACAAAATGCCATAGAATTAGAAATCAAGGGAACAAAAAGAACAGGCAGAGGGGAATCACAAATACAGAGAAATTAAATGAAACAATCGTAATTGGTATAAAGTAAGAAAACAAAATGAAAACTAGAAAATTCTTTGTGATAAATGAAAATGCATGCACAAAATACGAAAACTTAAGTGATGCTAAAAAGTATTGGGACAGAGGTACATTACTATATATACATGCTAGTCATCTTTACCTACTTACAAGTTTATGGTACTATTTATAAGGAAATAAATGACTGTGTCCTGCATTTCAGAAAGTGAAAAAACAGCAAATTAAAGATAAACCACAAAAGATTAAAGACTAGAACAAACATAAATAAAAGCAGAAATAGAAAATCTGTATTTATCCAACAAACCAATGCCTGATATTTGATAATTATGAACAAAATGGACCTTTCGTCATACTAAGCAATAAGAGAAAGGACATAAACATCTCACAAACAAGGACTACACGGACAAGCCATGCACATATCAGGAAATGTAGATTAGCAGAAAATTTTATAGAAAGAGATATGCTACAAAAACTTGCTAAAGATGATAAAACTTGAATAAATTAATAATCAGCAATAATTTGATGAGTAATTTTTTTCAAGGACTTTTTAATGAAAAGCTGACAACCAGAGGCATCCTCAAGGAGAATAATAAAAATGTTCAAAATTAATTACCAGAAATCTTTCACAAACTCTTTCAACTAATAGAAAAAGAAACTTTCTTTAAGATGCTCAGTTTTGCCTAGAAAGGAGGACTTAACAGATACCAAATAAAATTAAAAACTATGAAAAAATATCTATTAGAAATGATAGATTTCAAAATATTTTAAAAAATACTATAAAACCCAAACCAGGTCTGTAAATGAAGACCGTGCAACAGAATTGAATAGGATCCATAGAAGAAATAAAGGGTGGCTGAACCGCAACACTATTCACAATAGCCTAAAGGAAGAAAAGCACAAAAGTGAATGTCGGGAACCCGATTCCTGCAAAAGTTACACTGAGTGGGTCGATACACGGGTGTGTAAAACATCAAGAACTGCAGCCTGCATAATGAATGATTTGAATATGCTCCTAGAAAACACACAACACGGGAGTGAGAACTGTGAATGAACACTAGGCTTCAACCACGATGGTAGAATGCTATGGACCTAGATATTTGTAAACCTCGCTGAACTGTGCACTTGAAACTAATGTCAGTTATATCTCATAGCACGTAAGAGAGACCACATGAGACTGCTGAACATCAATAGATCAGTGGTGAGCATTACTCTAACTCTGACCTTATCCAGAGGATGCTTCAAAGACACCACATATCTATCCAAATGGAAAAATGAATAAACAGATTTTGGGAAAAATAAACTACATTCAGTATATTAAAATAGAAAATCAGTTCTCAAACCAAGAAATAGTTAAATGAAGGAGAATTTGATAAGCTAGAATTCAACAAAATTTTTTTGTTGCTGTGATTTTCCTCACTAAAGTATCTCTCTATTAAGAGAGTGTAAGAACAAGCTACACACTGGGTAGGTCAAAATATTTATAAAATATGTATTTGATGAAGAATTTTAATTTAAAAATAATAAAATATCTAATTTCAAAAATACTTTAAAACCAATTCATGAGTGAAATAAATAACAAAATTAGATTATCGTGCCATTGAAGAGAATTACAAACAGTATGTCACCACATGGAAGATGATCAAGATTATGTGAGAGTAAAAAGAGCAGAATTTTAAAAAATGTTCCATATGATATGTCCAGCAGAAGGAAGAAATGCAGGAAATGGAGAGAGAGAAGAGGATCGGATCTTCAGTGTGTCAATGGTCACATATTTCTTGTGACCCTGTTCTATGAATTTAGAAGATGCTAGCACAGGAATGAGTTGAAAGAGTAAAAAAAAATAATATTTTTATTATGTCTTTGCCTGTTTTGTTTTTGAGACAAGATCCTTCTCTGTATCCCGGAGCGTGGATAACTGTGAGCATGGACTCACAATTTCCACAACCCTGCATCTGACTGCTGAGTGCAAGGATTGCCGGGGTGTATAGCCATATCGAGTTTTCTGTAGAACTTCTCATAACATCATGTAAATATATGAATATCTCAAAAAGGAGATTAAAATTTTGTGTTCTAATATGCTAGTAATAAAAAATCCAAAATAAAAAATAAATTTAAACCATTTATAATAACATCTCAAAATACAATATAAAGGTAAAAGTACATTATAAGCAAGATCATCTTACTAACAATCGTGATTTGAATTTTTGTTGGTCAAACAAAACACACACATTGACAATCTGTTTAGGACCGTGGATGCAGTCCACTTCTAGATAATACAGAAAGGGACAATGCTTTGTAGGACCTATTTCCCCGAAGCCTATTTCCTCTAATTTATTCTCTTATACCTAATGCATTTCTGGGTGCTTGTTCATCCAACACTGCAATTTTCTCTCACTAGAATTCCGTTCTGAGGGCCATAGAGCACATTCAAGGACATAAATCCCCGCACTTATTTGGAAACAGCATCCTCACAGTCATTTGCTTTCTGAAATCACTGTACCCCAGAGCATAATGTTCTGTCCCTTCATTCAATATAGATTTTAAATAGCTTTCTTTGAGACATAAATGATAGAGAAACACAGATAAATAAAATGCACTCTGTGTCCTCTAGGCATCCACACTATTGAGGATGGTCTAATTCGCTTAGAAGACCTCCAATTACAATAGGCCTGTCTCAGTAAACTTATGTGAAACTTAAAAGATCCCAATAGCCTGTCTCCTTTTCAACTATTTCCAGTCTAACCATCGCCTAAGGACTTTTTTTCTTCGATCCCTTCCCATCCCCTCCAAAAGCTCTATGTCTTGATCAAATGAATTTCAATGACACACACATAATACAAGACAGAGAAGGTACAAGAAAGAGAAAATAGAACCTAGAGGTGGTACACATTGCTGCTGTAGGCTGTCCCTTGCTCTGTATCTCCACTTCTTCAGGGAGCCTCAGAGTGATTAGATTAGTCCAGTGGTGTTACTCCACTTGTCCTGCAGACACAAAGACTTTCTTCCTTTGGTGGGCCCCTCACTCTGTGCAGACTGGAGGGAGTGGCTTCACCACAAAGGATCCTGGAACTCGTGAACATACCTTATTGTTTTTACTTTTTAATTTTTTCATTGATGGGACCAACGTTATTAGGGAAGCTTTCATAGGAAAAGTACATTTAAGGAATCTGAGAATAGTCCATGGTATTAAAACCAATCAGGGGAGAAATAAAAAGAATATGTTACTTCCCTCATCAAAAATAACAAATCAGAAAAACAAAGAAAAGCATTGCAAGAAATACTGCATGTGCTTTTACTCTGCAAATCCAGTTCTCACTGTAAGAAATGTCGTCAGGGAGAGTGAATGGATACAGTACAAGGACGTGCCCACACACATGTTTACACACAGTGAAAACTTTTGTAATCTGAACTTTGCTAACCATTAAACTAAAGCAAAGGTTTCAATTCATAACTGTAAAATTAAGAAATTTTTCATTCCTTAAATGGAAAACTAGGCTAAAAGAGAAAGTGCAATTCTATGTCTTTGGAAACCAATGTGATATACACAAGGGCCCATCAAGATTGAGCCACCACATTTGGAAATCAACTGGCATTGTGATCAAGTACTGAAAAACATTTACAACCCTTGCCTCGTGGACATTACCACCGCACAATTTTTTTCTATGATGAAATTAGTCAAAATTGAGGAAAATATCCATGTACAGAGATGTCCAAAATAACATAATTTAAACAACCTTGGAAAATTGGAGGCAGCCTTCATTTCAACCATACAATACAATAATTAATTGAATGATGGTCTTTTTCTCTGATAGACCCTCATGTTGCTGAGAAAAATAATTGCTAGGGTTTATTTGCAGCCTAGAAAGTGCTTGTAAAATTACTGTTAGGTGAAAATCAGAATATAAATTACATGTAGCTATCATTTCAACTACTCAAAAATGTGTATTCATATGCAAAAAATCTGGCCAGGCACACAAACAATATTATGCCATGTATTATATGTGTGGCACTGAAATTCATTTGATTGAGAAGATAGAAGAATAGGAGGGTAAGGGAGGGGAAGAGAGGGGAGAAAATCAGTCCTTAGGCGATGAGTAGAGTGGAAACTGTTGCCAGGGAGACGGGTTACTAGGCTCCTGAAATTGCGTAAATGAGAGATGATGAAATTCTAAACCAAGGCAGAGGCTGTGAGGATAAAGGGAAAAAGAAAATTGAGGTTATTATATATTTTAAAGAAAAACCATTATCAGAAAAATGTAGGTAATTTTTCTCATAAAAAAAGTAACAACAAGAACACCAAAAGTAAATATCACCTGGGTTTTCTATTATATTCATTTAGAATAATAATATTACACATTGCTTGCAAATAATTTGAAATGATAATAGTGGGTGCTGTTCATTAATCACTTAATCAGTGCCAGGCATTTCATCTTTTCATCTTTTATGCAGCACATGTGGTTGTTTCAATCAGCATGCTCAGTTTAAAGAGGTGACTGAGGTTATGTGTCTGACTCCACATCATCTCAAAGAAAAAAGCAGCAGGAGTTATAGATTTTCTGCTGGAAAATGAGAGTATCTTAGGTTCTGGGCAACATGACCAGTACCTGGACCAGAGTGATAAAGTACACAGACCTGGGTTAACCTAAAAATCTCCCTATCTGCCTTTGTCGTTATCCCCCCTTCTCCCTTTTGCATTCCCTCCCTTCATTTTCTTCCCTTTCCTTACTTCCTTTGTCTTTCTGGTAGATATATTTCTAGAATCCTTAATGTTATTCATGTTGGCTATTTTCACTTTTCTGTGGGTCAGGAATTTCAGCGTTTGTCCCTCTGTGGCAAACAAATAGTTAATGAGCCTCCATTCAGGCTTGTGAGCCTTTCAATTAGAAAAGAAAAAAAAGAAGCCAGGATCTCCTTTTGAGGGTCTGCTGGGCATGGACTGTTGGAATTGAAAAGTTAGAGGAAATTGTGTGAGGTCCAAAGGAACACCCACAGGTCGATCGAGATCATTTCTCCACAGAGAGCTAAAACCATGCCCTTATCACTCTGCTATCTATCCCTAAGTAGGGAGTTGGTGGAAATGAGAGGGGGAGCCGGGAAATTACATTGTAAAGATATTCTTACAAGAATACGCAGGATACAGGATCTGCACTGGATACTGAGCAGTCAATGAGGAGGGAAAACAGAAATATGCACTACAATACACAAAGTAGACACTGCAGAAAAGAATTTTCCAAACAGCAATATTATCAGCTCAGGTACCATGGAATGATAACAGTGTTTTGTTTTGCGTAGTTTCCAAGTTGCATAATAACACATACACTATAGAAAATAAATTTAGGCAAGTGGATTATGTTGTTTCTTTTCACGGCCTTTTCTTGGGAAATATTGTGTAGCAGCATTTTGATCTCTTCTTACACTGGCAACCTCATTATTCACTAACTGTAGTCCTTTCCTTAGATAATGATCCATATGACAGAAGTATTGTTCAAGGTATGTATAACTGGTTTAAATCTATAGCAGTTCTGACACGGGAGTGTAGAAAAGATCAACTACACACAAAACTGTAAAACCAATCATAAAACTGTCAGGTTCAATTGATACATGATTTTTTTCCTCTCTGCAGAAATAGCAACAAGATTAAAAGGTAACAATTCTTAAAGTGAGATAGTTGTCCCAAATGTGGTCAACGAATACTTATTCTTCTTATCCTAGCAATAAAAAAGACATGTACAGAACAGTTGTATTCCCTTTCAAAGTAATTTGAAGAGAAAAAAATAGGTCAGGGATACATTGTCCATTTCAAGACAAACAGCTTCCCTGGTCCTTGAATGCATTTGCACTTAAAGGATTAGTAGTTAGTAAAAAATTGTAGTGAGTGCACACTTAAATTCATATTGGAGGATGGCCACTACCCTGCAGGTTCACCAAAATATCTATGAAGGCAAAGTGGCAAAATATGTTATTTAACACAGCAATTCCCTTTCTAGAAATATGGATAATACATATTTTAAAATATATAAAGTTATATATATATATATATGATTTTAAATATATATCAGTTTATACAAGGAAACATTAGAAAAATCTTGAATAGCAATTCATAAAAATGATTTCAAGAATCTATCCTCCATTGACATGCTAAATTATCAAGTATTCCTTAATATTCAGAAGAAACTGAGATGAAAATATCCTCAATTTGAAGTGAAGTAAAAACACATTTAAATGGACTAAAGTCAGATTCTCTTCAAGTTTGCTCACAGCAACATTGTTAGAAAGTACATAAACCTAAGCTACACTTATATGAATAGAAATAAAAATATTCTGAAGACCTATTGTGTTGGAACAATGGCTGTAGAATCACATGGAACTAGTTGGGGTACTAACCACAACATAAAGAATGCTGGAAATGGCCAGAGGCATGCCTAGAACTCTAGCTGAGCAGGGTGACTCAGGAAGATGGCAGAGGTTTTCTAGTTACCAGCCTAGTCCAAGGTTGACTGAGGGACACTGTCTTAAAGAAATAAAATCAAAAGTCATAGAGAGGAATACCCAATATAATCCTCTTTCATCTCCTCCTATACAAACGCATACACTCCACACACATACAGATTCCAGACATACACAGTGATTAAATAGTAATTTATGATGATGATGATGATGATGATATAAAGTAATTTACTGGAATAATCTTTGATACAAGAATAATCTTCATTATGAATTTCTATGATGTCTTAATTATTTTAATTAGAAATTACCGTTTTTCCCTTTAAAAAGAAAGAAAAGAAATGCTTTTAAAGATAGAAAATCAGAAATAATTCACAATAGAAATATGATCACTATAAAATTGATTTTTCTAATAGTGAAAGACTCAGGATCCCATTGTGATATCCCACTTCAATGTGCCTAACTGAAAACTTGTTTTTACAGCACATGTATTGTGAACATGCTGAGTTAATATGTCTTTCACATCATTATGAAACATTGGGCATGTGTGCGAGTCCACTTTCAGTATCTGTGAACAAATGCCTGAGACAGCAGCATAAATGGGGAAATATTCTTTCAGCAGCTCCAATGCTTCTGTCCATGGTGGCAAGAAGGGAGCAGAATAGTTCACCTAAGGCAGGGGGAAGCAGCTATGAAATATCTGCATTGTGTTTTCTCCCTTTTCTTCCTTTATTCCATCTGAACTACAGGATATGGAGTGGTACATTGCACATTGGAGACAAACCTTCCTCTTAGGTAACCCTCTGGAAATGTCCAGAAGTAAACTTCTCAATCCAATCAAGTTGATACTGAAAACAATGATCATAGAAAACATTAGAGGTGCACGGAAAAAATGTCCTATTTCGTTTAAAAATGACAGTGAGAAAAATGAGCAAAAATATTTGCAAGGCATTCCTCTGATAAGGATCAAGAAGATGAAATGAATTGTAAATGTTTTGCTGGGCTGCTAAACAAGACATCACAGATCAGGTAATGAATGAAAAACGGAAATTTATTTCTGCTCATACTGAAGATTGGGAATCCAAGACTAAGATGTTCTCAGATCTAATATTTGATTCTAAAAGAATGGCTCTCAGCTGTTCATTACTTGGTAAACAGGAAGTGAGACAGAAAGCTCTCTACAGAGAGCTTCACTAATCCTAGTGAAGAGGCTCTTTTCAAAGGTCATAATAATCTATGATGGGCCACTCCTGATATATTATTTTAGATGTTAGATTTTTAACATATAAATTTATAAAGTAAAAAATTCGGACTTCACAAATAATCTCCTAAAGACAACACAATTTCAAAAATCAAATAATTTTTATCAGAGAGTCTTGTAATAATCTATACAAATAACAAATGACTTATGAAACAATGTTTCAAATATATCACACTAAGTGAAGTGAGAGCCAAATCTCTAATATTCAACTTTACAATAACAAGTAACATTATTATTAAGGGACAGTAGAACATGCTTGATAGAAATGTGGAAAGGCACACTTAAAAGCTTACAGAGGAATAGAGAACAGTTGTATTGTCAAGAATATTGAGAAGAAAATAATTCATGGAATATTTCACAATTTCAGCATTGAAATTCAATACCCTGTGCCTATAACTAAATAAATCTCCTTCATAGATGATGGAGAAAAATACTTCCCCAGACACCCCCAAAAGACATAAGAAATGTTGAATTTATCAATAGCGGATCCAACATAAAAAACATAATAGAATATGTAAATAAAATAATTTATAAAAGTACACTAATAATAGAAATGAAGTGAAATTAAAGACAAAATAGGAAAAGACAGGAAGGAAGATACAAATGACAAATAGAAACAGAACATGCAGGACAGATGACAAATTGGGAGAAATTTTTTAATGCAAGCATGTCACAGCCACGTCACAACATCAAAGACAAATAATCTAAATGTCACATGTAAACTTGGGGGAGTTCCTTCTAGAAAACCACTTTATAAACTTCACTAAAGAAACAGCAGAATGGCTCAGCAGTTAAATTCACTTGCCACACACATCTGGTACCCTAATTTCAACCCCAAGTATCCAAGAAAAGAAGTAGGAAAGGACTGTTTCCAGCAAGTTGTCCTCTGGGCTTCATTAATGGCAAAGGCATCATGCACACACTAATGTTTCACACACAATCATCAGTCAGACAGTAAAACTCCACTAGTGTCCTAAGGGAAGGGTTTGGTGATTGAAGTGTTTAGAAAACTAAGCAAACACTAGAGCCTGAGTTTGGATCCCTAGCACCTACATGAAATACTGAGTATGGCAGAGCATCTGTATTACCAGCTTTGAAAAGATGAAGATGGGTATGTCCACAGAACTCACTAGCCAGACAGTCTATGTCCATCACTGAGCTTTCAATTAGAAGCCCTTTTGCACAGGGGGTACTTCCATTCAGGAAAATGCATTGTAGAGCACCAAATGGCTTCCAAAATAAGCAAAAGGTAGACACAAAGTGGTAATTTAAGGTGAACAATGTATCAATTATCCTTATCTAATCCTTCTAAACACATACAAAGAGAGATATCAACCTCATATGTATTTTATAATGTTTAACATTAGTCAATTAAAATACAATATTTATGAACTATTCATTCCTAATGGAAAAATAACTATTGAAGAGCATACAGACCATTCCTTGGTCTGATTAACAAACATACAGTAAAAATGGGAGATCTGGGAAAGATGAATTCTTATATAGCAAGAATGCACATAGATCATTCAAAGAATGAAGTTTAGAGGAATGGTTAAGAGGCAGAAACATGATAGCTTTGTGTATAGATAGGCTATGTATTGAGACTCAATCCAGACTATCGTACATAGTGAGATCCTTGATCAAAATTAAAAAAAAATACAGACTTTGGATATAGCTCCATGGCAAGTAACTGCCTAGACAGGACTAGGTTCAAATCTCAGCACTGGAAAAAAAAAAACAGAATACCTACAATCAATGTGTGGTAAATCAATGTGATTTGGCCAAGGAAAAACTCACTAATTAAATAAACATGAAATTTCTGAAACCCAAATTGAAAACTAAAAATGAAGAAAAACAGAATAAGCAAAAGAATTTTTCTAATTGCCTTTCCTGGAGAATAGGAGTAATAAAACGTAAAAGCACTGATATATTTCAAGAAATAATGATCATTAATTCTAAGATTGTTAACAAAAAAGCAACTACAAAGCACTAATCAGATAGCATTGAAAAGGAGTCAATGGACAAATCATTCTCAACCCCGTGAAATAATACAGGTGGAGAAAATATGAAAGATAACTGTGGATAGAATATCAGGAAGAAATAGAGACATTGTGTCAGAAAACATGCAAGTAAACAAACAAGAGGGGAAGCCTGTGGCCTGATACCTGTGTCTCTATTTCTTACACACACACACACACACACACACACATTTGAACTTGCATACACCCAAATAAAATTCCTGAAGTCAAAAACTTGCTTGATGCTCATGGCACTACTGTCCAGTAGGTATGTCTTGGCTGGTAATTATTCTAGGTCACAGAATTCATATCTGGGTAACATTCATGATTCATTTTCTCTGTTGGTACTGTGTGTAGTTTCTTTGAGCTGTATGGAGACTGTCCAGTATCGATAAAGTGTACAGAAAATGATCAGCCTTGTTTCTTTGTGGTCTATGACCACGAAGCCTATGGTGTCCTCAGCAACACTGTCTTGCTATCAGGAGGGTAACAGAGAGCATTGGTGAGAGCCTGTAATATATGGTGATCCATGGGACCTTGAAGCCAACAACAACAAAGAAGTGCTTTTACTGGTGTTAAGCTTTTCATTTGTTATCCTGTGGGGTCTAGAAGGAGAAAGTTTTTCCCTGCTATAGGATGACTCTATTTTAATTCATTTTATCTCCATATGTATATATTTTAGAAAGCATAGACAATGTAATATTTTCATATGACTTTTTTGAAATATCTTTAGTGTCAGTTATCCTTCTTGATATCACTTCCTGAACACTAACTTTCATTCCCTCCCTTCATTAACCCTTTCTTTTCCATAATTCCTCTTTAGCCCTGTATAGCAGTGTATTCAATCTGTCCTCTTTTAAAAGACACTCCCCATTCTCCTGTAAGAATTTCCTTATCTTTATGGATATTTCAAGTGTCCGAACACATATATAAAGATTCAAATATAGCAAAAACAATGATGGATAATATGTGATATTTGTTTTTTTGGGGGATGTGTGTTACCTCACCCAGAACAAATGTTAATAGTTCCTTCCACTTACCTGCAACTTTCATAATTTTATCTTTCTTGCCAGTTCCATAAGATCCATTGTGCAAATGTTCAAAATTTCATTATTCATTCATCATCTGATAGCTGCATTTTAGGTCCAATACACAAGTTCAAACACAACCTGACATCATTTACTGAGGCCAAGAACCTCTTCCTTGATATGCCACAGGCAATAAGGAAGATGATACAGGTTTTGCCTTATTAAATAAGAATAGTGTTAAGTGGACTCACAATGATAGTGTTATTATTACTGTGTTTTGTTAATTTGTTTTCATTTTTGTTTTGATTTTGGAGAACGAGAAAGAACATGAAGCATGAAATTGGGTGGGTAAGGAGATGAAGAGAATCTGAGAAGGGTTGGGAGAGAACAAGTTCAAGATATATTGAATGAAAAAACTTAAATAAAAAACTAAAAATCTGGATGTAAAAATCTTAATAACCAAAATGCCTATGTTGAATAGGACACTGAATAGCAGACTACTAGAATCTAAACCAATAACAGAACCAAAGTGACTGTGTTTTGTGTTTTGAAAGGACTTGTTGTTTGTTTTTCCATGCATCTTCTGTATCTCAATTCTCTCTTATGCAAAAGCAGGGAGGAGTAAAGCAATTTTTTAAAAAATTACTTGAAGATGCACACTTGTTAGAAAAAATAATTGCCAATGAAACCCAAAATGATATTGAACTAGGAAAGCAGTCTTCAACATACAGCTAATGAAGGGTGTTGTAGTTACTGGCATTGTTTCCTTCAGCTCAGTGCATTTGGTGGGAGAATTCAAATAACTGGATTGGCAACAAGATGCAGCAAAGAGTGAACTTCAGCTTACTATTGCCTGCTATCAGGATAGGCACTATTTAGAAGTCCTAAGTTACGTTGCAATTTTAAAATAAAAACTCTCATTACATAGTTGGTTCTAACTTTATTGATTGTGTACTTAATTATTATAACTATGCTGCTGTCTTTAATAAACCTCAGTGATTATTCTTCCAAAAATGCTTGTTGTTAATACTTCTCACATGAAATTATGTGGCATGTGAAGTACCCTGACACACATATACAATTCTCACATAAACCCACTTTTAAAAAATAATTAATCTTTTCTGGTACTGCAATGCTCAGTGCTTCTTTGCAGTGTAGAAAATTGACATTTTATTTGACTCTGGTCTGTATAAAGGTAAATTAATATTTTTAATTAGGATTGAGGTGGTGGCTCAGTGGGCAAAGTGCTTGAGACAAAACCATGAACCTTCAGATCACAAACATCCATTTACATACAGAGTGGGCATGGCAGATTATCTGTAGTCCCTGTATTCCATAAACAGAGATAGGGAATCTTCAAAGCAAGAAGACTAGTCAGCCAACCACAAACTTGGTGACTACCACTGCTGAATCTGTAAGATCTGAGATCAGTGGGAGTCTTTCTCAATATGAAAGGTTGAGAAAATGACAAAAGGTCTCAGCCTCTGGTCTACAAGCACACACACACACACACACACACACACACACACATATATAAAACATACAATGCACCCAATAACATATGTATTCACAAAATGAACATGTACAACACATGTGCATGCATACATACACAGAGACATAAACACATACAAAATATTTCATAAATTATTGGCTGACTGAAGTACAAAAATTGTCCTAAGATTAAGTTCATCCTAAGATATATAGTGACCAAGGCAACTTGCATCTCAGTGTGATATCTTATGTAAATAAAAAGAAACTTACAACTTCTAAATTTTTAGAATATATTTTCTTGTTTCTTCTACTTTTAGACTTCAGGGATTTTAGTCTTTGAGTATTTTGACAGCTGCTACTGTAGTATTCAAGACTGTGTCTTTGGGAATTATTGCTCAAACTCTAATGGAATGGTTTTAAATGTTAAGACAAACTAGTGGTCATACCAATGCTCAATTATCCAGGCAAAAATACATAAGCAAAAATTTGCTCAGCCCTGGGGTTAAGACATTTCTGTGACTCTGGTTCACTATACTTTTTCTTACTTAGTAGAATAGAAGGGTTCGAAATAACCAGTTTACAGCTCAAGAAATCAGGTACTCTAAAGACTGAGAATTTAGAGTCTCATAAAATTATAGGACATCATCCCTCATTGCCCAGCTTAGCTGCTCACAAACAAGATCCAAAAGGTGCAGACTCTAAAAGAGGTTTTAGAGATGACAAAGAGAAACAGGAGAGATGGGTGGAGATAGAAAAAAGATATGAAGCCCTTGACATCAACAGCTAGTGATCATTAAGCTCAACTCTTATTATTATATTATTATAAAATCACAGAAAAATTTCAATTAGCCTCACTCCCAATTATCCAACATAATATGCCCTACTTTCCAGAAAAAAAAAAGCAAAGCTAAAGAGATCCGATATGAATAGATGAAGCTACACATAATTATTAGAAGCAGACTCTAATGAGATAGAAATGTCTTAATTAACAGACAACTAATTTCAAATAATGGAAAATTATGCTGGGCTCTGATAAAAATCCCTTGCAAGAACAGAAGGGCAACATGAGTAGAAACATGTACCCATATGAAAGAGGTAACAACACAGAAAATAGAGGATGAGCATGTCATAGCTCATCTGTAGATCGAACATGACTTAATTTTAAAAAAAGAAAAACAAATAGAAAACTTGAAATTTGGTATGTTAGTTAACTTTCCACTTTGACAGAATTCATGAAGGAAAGAAATGAAAGTAATGTTTTGGCTCACAGTTTCAGCAATTTTAGTTTATGATTGGTTGTTGGTAGGCCTGTGGCGTGTAGCCCCTCACAGCAGGAGCATGTGCCGGAGAGCTATGATCACTTCTAGAAAGCAAAGGGGAAGGAAGGGGCTGGATGCCAATGTCATCTACAAGGACATGTCCCCAAAGACATTACTTCCTAACATAGGCTCACCTCCTAAATGCTCTAGCACTTTACAATACTTCTACAATCAGTAGACCAAGTCTTCAACATATGGGCTTACACAGTATTTGGAAGGCTCAAAGTAAGCAAGTAGAAGTTCCCTAAGCAAAGAAATTAAATGATCAGAAAATATCATAGCATATTCCAGAATCGTTTGGCAATTTCTAATATTACTGGAAACACAAGAATATTAAACAGAGTGAAATGAAAAAAATAATCATGACCAAAAATTTAAAAATAAATAAGCAAACATATCAGCAGTACAGCAAGATTAAAGAACAACAAACAGAATAAAGTTCAATAGCTACATGTAAGCATAGTCAACTAAAAACTGAGAAAACAATATGCAATAATAAGAGAAGTGCCAGGTGGTAGTGGCCCATGCCTTTAATCCCATCACTCGGGAGGCAGAAGCAGGCAGATCTCTGGCCAGCCTGGTCTACAAGAGCTAGTTCCAGGACAGGCAACAAAACTACAGAGAAACCCTGTCTCGAAAAACCACAAAAAAAGAAAAAAATAAATAAAAAGAGACACCACAAATTTTAAAGGACCAATGAATGGTATATAGAAGGGTTTGGAGAGGTGGAAGGAAAGGTGGAAATTACGTAAATATAGTAATCTCAAAATAAAAGAATTTTTTTAAAAAAAAAACAAGAAAATAAAGAAGAATATTTGGGGAAAAGATGGAAGGAACTTAGGTATGGTAGCACAAAGCATGATTCTGTGATTCCCGAAGTCTGAAGTATGGGGTCAGTAATATGACACACACAGAGACCTTTCCTCAAAAAAGGCAGAGAAGCACAAACATTCAGAAGACAGAGGTAGAGACCATCATCTGCCATGAAAGAACTGTTGAAGAAAGCGAACTCCAGAAAGGGACAGGCTGTAGCAAGCATGAGAAGTGATGCACTGAGAAATTAACCCAGAACCTCATATCCACAGAAATGCTCTAACAAATCTAAAACACAAAATGTGCAGTGCTGCAGAGATGGTTCAATGATCTGCGCATGCTGAGGGCCTGAGTTTGAATCCACAGCATCCATGTAAAAAGTTTGACAGTTGCCTCTAATCAGGTTCGACTGTGAAGAAAAGCTGATCTTGAGTGCTCACTGTCTAATGGGCATAGCTAAAACAGTAAGCTTCAGGTTTGGTTAGAAGCCCTATCTCCAAGGAGTAAGACAGACTGATAGAAGTCAATAAACATCCTTCTCTGGCTACCAATAAAACACATGTGGCTATGCATGCTTACACACACACACACACACACACACAATTTGCAGTCACAGAACAAACTAAGAAATGTTTTACTAGAATATCTGCCTTATAGGAAATATTCAAAGAGCTTCTTCAGGGAGAGAACATACTCAGAACCTTACTGCATGGGCAGTTTCTGAGAAATATAAAAAGGGTAGCACATACATACATGCACACACATACACTCTAATGCCTAAAAATATGCACATATCCCCACATATTTACTTACTGCTTCTGAATACATATACAGAATTAGTATATATACATACACTTGCACACACAACCACAGTCGTACATACATAAGTAACCACAAACATTCCAACATGCATACACACACACATATAGATAGGGAGATAGATAGATAGATAGATAGATAGATAGATAGATAGATAGATAGATAGATAGATAGATAGATAGATGCATGCGTTCACATACACACAAACATATATAAAAGCACAAACATAAACATAGATCACATATAAAATTATATACATATTATATAGACAAACATGCATACATACATATGCTCAAACATGTATATACACATACAGACACACAAACACATATACAAAAATAAACACGCATAGTGTCACAAATTCACCTTCATACATATGTACACAAATTCATGCTTACACATATTCATATATACATAAACAGATACAAACAAATACATTACATATACATTCAAACTGCACCCATACACATACACACACTACACAGATTAATACACAAAGATATGTTTTAATTGTTTAAAATGTTTAATGATATTCCTCATTAGGAAAGTGACTGATGAATATCTTAAATATCACCATAGAGCCTTCATCCAGCAACTGATGGAAACAGAGGCAGAGACCCATATCGGAGCACTGGACTGAACTCCCAAGGTCCAGTTGAAGAAAGGGAGGAATAAGAATATAAACAAAGAGGTCCAGACCATGATGGGTACACCCACTGACACAGTCTATCTGAGCTAATAGGAGCTCACCAACACCAGCTGGACTGGAAGGAAAAAACATAGGACCAAATAGTCCCTCTGTATGTGGTTGACAGTTGCATGGCTGGGACAGACTAAGGGTCCACTGGCAGTGGCACCAGGATTTATCACTACTGCATGTACTGGCTTTTTTGGAATCTATTCTCTTTGAATGGATAAATTGCTCAGCTTAGACATAGTAGGGAAAGCCTTGGACTTTCCCCAAAGCAACGTGCCTTACCCTTTCTGAGGATTGGATGGGGGTGGGGTAGAGGTGTAGTGGAGGAAGTAGGAACTTGGATTGGTATGTATAATAAAAAGAGATGGTTTGGTTTCTTTTTAAAATAAAATAAAAGCATAATAAGCATTTCTATGGCCAGTTAGTACTACTAATACAGTCATACTTAAAAGGAAGAACATTTTTATGAGTTAATGAAATTGTAGTAAATTTGGAAGGTCTGTGCGCACTGTCCACAAGAATGCAGAAGTGTGCACACACTTTGAAAAATATATTTGTATTTTCTACAGTAATTAAACACAGTAAACATTTGGTCTGGGTGTTTTGTCCATGAAAAAAATGCATTTCCACACAGAATTTTATATTATGGTTTATAGAAACAATGTTTTGAGTGTGAAGAACTGGATTTAATCCAAATTCTCATTAACCATTGAAAAGAAAAAATGTTCTTTCAACATAATGTTATAATATTGAACCAAAAGAAGAAAAGACTAGCCCTTACTTCTATATACATGAATATTGAAAAACAAAATTAATTGAAATAAATCAATCACAAACACTCCATTTTGTGTGATTTCATTTATATGCAGTGTCTGTCTTGGCCTTATCTATAAAGAGAAGACAAGTTATGCTGTGGTTGCCTAGGTCCAACTGAGGGTAGCATTTCAGAGACTTGTACCAGTTATGCAAGTTCTTTGCCAGTGAGCTACACTCCTTGCTCACTAGGACATTCTGGCCATTCGTGTGATTCACAGGTATCATTGCTTTAAAGAACTGTGGGTGGCTTCAGTTCTTTGGAAGAAAGAAGGCAAATCAGTGGAGCGAGATGACCAGTCCCGGTGTGGAAGCATGGGTGTGCAGGTGATGAATTCCAGAGACACAGCAGTGACAAAACGATGTTTACATCTTACCTAATAAACTCAATAAATACCTAATGCTTTCAACAATTTTTAAAGGAAAATAGGCTGTTATAAAAGATAACACTTATGATACAAATATTATCCCTAGGACTATAATATCTCTACAAGAAAACAGTATATATTCAAGCTAAGACAATATTTCTCAGTTATAGCTTGCAAATGCTTAGTTTCATGTACAATACCAAAGTTTGTAACCCAGCACCCATATCAAGAATTAAAAATCACCCTACCCCCAAACTCTACGTGCTCATACCAGCACTTCTGGAATCCATGAGCAGATGCATTCACACACACATGTGCACATGCAGACATAAACATACTCACAGAGTTAAACACAGATCATTAAAAGAAAAACCATTTCAACTGTATATTATGCACATAAAAACAGTCTACCCTTAAAATATACTATTAGATAATGGAAAGGAGGAAGATATAGTGGTCTATGCCTCCAATTCCCAGTCAGCAATAGAAAGGGTGAGGAAAGTGACTTGTAGGTGACCTCAAACACAGCTACGTAGCAAAGAGAGGAAGAGTGTGTGTTGAGGTGATATCTGTATAACTATCAAAGATAGCATATAGATAGCACAAGAAAAAAATGTCCAGTATTATTAATCATTAGGTACATAGAAATAGAACTACAAGGTGCTGTCATGTGTATAAGAAAATAAATAAAAAATTAAAACACCATCTCCAAGATTTCTACAGATATGAGATATGGAAGACCTCGTTTTATCATATACTGCTAATATATATATATATATATATATATATATATATGTAAAATTATATATAATGCAAAAACTTCTATTTAACTTTTAAAAGGAAATAATCACCTACTACATGATCCAGCCACCTAAATTCTAGTAAGAATCATGATGGCACGAGTCAATAAGATTTTTTTACAATGACAAACACCCTGAATGTACCTATAAGAGTGCCAAATTGAAAATCTAGATATTATCAACAAGGAAATGATAAATAAATCTCAGTATGTTCGTACAGTATCATCATTGTTTTCACACTGAAAATTCTCATGGATTCATGTTTTGGTAGGCTGTGGAGGCTTTGTTGAGATGGGATTCAGCTGGTCAAAGGAGGCCACCAGGGGCTGAACTTTTCTATTATTGCTTTTGTTTTGTTTTGACAGTTTCATACTTGCCTGCAATCTATTGTGATCATATCTAGACACATTGACGTCTCTTTTGCCCTACCGCTCCTGAGACTTCCGGTCTTTTCCCAGCTCTTCTATATACCCTACTTTCATCTATGATTTTGGAAAGCTTTGTGCAGATAACTACTGCTGCTACAAGTTCATGATAGGGGTGACTCTCTAATGTTAGATCCCATTCCTTGCTTCCAATTTCTATCTGATTCTAAGTCATCTGTTATTCAAATAGTTCCCATCACATGTCCCTGCCACAGTAAGCCCTTCCTTCTCCATCATGTTGAACTGAGGCATTCTGAAACCACGATTCCAAATGAACTGCTGCCACCATAAATTGCTTCTGTCAGGGAACTTGGTCACATTAATAACACCAACCAGCAAGATAATAAACTCTAGACATACCCTAAACTGGAAGAATCTCAAAACTATTAAGGTGAAAGATGTCAGAGAAAATGATTAAAAGAGAAATTTCATTTATTAAAATTGCAGAAATTGCAGACTACTGTACTGCGTCAGAAATCAAATCACAGCTAAACTGAGGAGGCAGGAGTGGGTGCGTAGGCGAACAATTATAAAAGGGCATGAAGAGAGTAGGTAATGGGTGTATTCATTATATAGTGGTAATGGATACATGGATACACATGTCAAGAACAGTCAAATTATGCACTTTCAATATGTGGGAATCATCAGTAGAAACTTAATAAAACAGTGCAAGGTATGATGTGATACTTTGTCAAAGGAAGAGAAAAGTGTAGGTTAATCAAGGTGTGGGAAGCAGAAATATCCAAGGGTACATATCTGACAGCAGCAGCACTTTCTTCTTCTTGTTGCAAAATGAATGAGCAGTATATCAGCGCCCTGAGGCAATGCTCAGGACTCTAAGCCACTGTCCTCAATGGATGGTGTCATCATCCCAGCTCTTCCTGCAACAGAAACATTTAAGTCCAAAAGAGGAGTTAAAATAGGCATCAAAGTTTTATCACCAGAAAGGGTGAAGATTAATCCAGTGTTTGGTAAAAGGTAGACACTACATAAGAATTTGTTTGGCATTTTGTCTGATTTCAAAGTTCCCTGCAATATTTTTTACTGACTCGTGTGTCCTTACTGCACTGACATGATAATTTAGGAGCCAGTGGATAACTAAGAATCAAGAATATTATTACCACTATAGTAATTTCAGTTGCCTGGTAAGGGGTGCTCCTGAGGATCTGGTCAATCATCTCACCAAGGGTTCAAAGCAGCCATAGCTACATCAAAAGATCTCTGAAAACTGTACCAAAGTGAACCTTCTATATTGATGAACAGATTGGTGCTCTGGCAGCTTCAGTGAACCCAGTGGGTCATTCTAGTCAATTATTGAGTCTCACAATTCATGCCAAATTCGAAATGTGTAGAAAGTCAGAAGTGCCAATAGAATAGGACTCCTAAAGTGCTGCTAACACCACAGGGAAAGAAAATCTTATGGAGATTGGGCCATTTAGCTCCTAGGATGTTTCCTAACTGTGACTAACACCAGAATTTTCAGCACAACCAATTGGTGCCAAAGCAGATTATGTGCAATGAAAAATAAAAAGTCCCAGAGGAGTCTACAAATCACTAGGTGGTACATTAAGAGCAAAGGAGCCAAGTAAGAGCATGAGTAAAATATCAGTTTACATAGTTTCATACAACTATGTCTTTACAAAAACTAATGTTTGGAAATCCTTCTTAGCAGGCAGATAAGTCTTTACACAAACTGAAGAGTCTGGTGCACACAGTAAAAGTAGGGCCCTGACAGATTTCATGGCTGATGCATACACTTATACAAAAAGAAATGAGTTCCTGAAAGCTTAATTGATCAGTGGAGAGATACTGTCTAAATTAATTATCTACAAACTCTTAAAGATGGTAAATGAACCTAGTAATGCTGAACCAGAGAACATATTCCCTCTTGAGAGTTGAGATGCCCTACTGAGTGATGCCCTTAGTAAGACAGTGAAGATCAGAGAAAGGGGGAAAGGGCACGATGGACATGTGAGAGCAAAGACAGGCACAGAATTCGTGCTGCCACAGCTGGAAAATGTCAAGAGCCATTTATTCTTAGAGAGGTGAGGGAGATGGACCTGAAGCCCATACCTGTCATTTTAGCACCCTTGAGACTGAGGAAGTAGAGTTACAAATCTAAGACGAGTCTGGAATAAACAAAATATTTTTTTTCTTTTTTTTCATACATTGTTTTGTTTTATTTTTTCCATTCAAGAACATAATTAAAGAAATAAAATTTTTACCTTTCTTCCCCTTCTCCCGGTCCCCTCCCACTACCCCCCCACCCCTCCTCCCTCCCCCTTCTTCCTTGAAAGAGGGCATGGTGCCCTGCCCTGTTGGAAGTCCAAGGCCCACCCCCATCCCTCCTGGCCTAGGAAGG